>JAAGKR010000954.1:19351-151042 GCA_011419295.1 Clarias macrocephalus
GAGAGCAAGAGTTTACACAAATAAACCCGCGTTCTAAATACACACACCCAATCGGAAGCGATAACCCAAGAAAGTGAGTACTCACGTTTAGACGAGCGAGGCGTCGGCGATAGCATGGGCAAAACTCAATGACTGAGCGAGTGTAAAGCGCCATCTTGTCTCCTTTTATGCTTTCTAAGTCGCGACCGTACTACTTCTGGGTCCTCGTGCCGGTCGCGTTAGGAGTGCGCATGACAAGTGGAAGGAAAATGATCAATTGTTTAAAAAAAAAAATTTACAAATAAAAATCTGAAAAGGGTGACTTACATTTGTATTCAGCCCTCTTTACTCTGATACCGCTAACTAAAATGGAAGCAACTGCGAGAGTCTATCTGCGTGTAAATTAATTTCAGTATAAATACACCTTTTCTGTGAAGCTCTCAGAGGTTTGTTAAAGAACCTTAGTGAATGTATCTCAATCTTTGAACATCTCAGGGGGATGTTCAATCTATCATCCCAAAATGGAAAGAGTATGGAGCTCCAGAGATCCATATCTCAGACGGGAGAATCTGACCACATACTATTAGTCGTGCACTCCACAAATCTGGCCTTAATGGAAGAGTGGCAAGAAGGAAGTCATTCTTGAAAGTAATCCATAAGAAGCCCTGTTTGCCTAAATCCAAAATGCTGTGTGTGGTGGAAAACTAAGACTGCACACCCCCCTTGAATGCACCATCCCCTCGAGAAACTTGGAGTTGGTAGCATAACACTGTGGGGATGCTTTTCTGCAGCAGGGACAGGCTCAGAGCTGGTCAGAGTTATGGGAAGACGAATGGAGTCAAATACAGGGTGATCTTAGAAGAAAAACTGTTGAAGTTTGCAAAGAGACTGGGGCAGAGGTTAAACTTCCAGCAGGACAGTTACAAACAAGTGGACTCTGACTTCTAGATGACTTCTGAAGGTAATTGAGTCCACTGGATTTTAGTTAGGGGCTAAATATACAGTAAATGCACGCCACACTTTTCAGATTTTTATTTGTAAAAAAAAAAAAATAATAAAAAATATACAAAATGTGGGGAAGTTCAAGATGTATGAATACGTTTGAAAGGCATTGTAGTTGAAGCCCTTAATTCTGAGTCAGATAGTCTTATCACCCTAGACAGTCTGAATACATTTGAAGTATTAAAATTGTTTATGTCAATGCCTTCCTCTTGCTTTACACCTCTACATAAATGATAAACCATTACAATATACAATATACTGTATACACCTATATATTGTAAGGATTTAATTAGATCAATCTTAGTCTTCAATGTCATGAAGAAGAGAATGATTGGCCTTTTGAGTATCAGGAGTATTTTGAGTATTCTTCCTCATGTCCTCTCAGGGACTTGCCTGTGGCTCCTCTGGCTTGTCCTATATGCCTCTCATCCAGATTTCTATAAAACTAGTCTAGTCAGTTTCATGTCTTGTGCCATTATTCTTTTTGTATATCTATTAAGAACTACAGAGACAGAAGAATGCCTTTGAATGCCATTGAATATTTTAATGTAATGACAGATTTGTTTTCCTAATACCAGCTGTCTATTTAAGTGGCATGTGATTATAGCTGTGCATACAGTAGAAGGAAGACTGTGATTCACCAAGAAAACAGATGAGGGCAGTAGAGAAATAGGAATGGTTTGGCTCTCTACTGAAAACTTGTCCACTCATGATGCAAGTCACTGGGGAACCTGAGTACTTTAAATAATAATTTTTTAAGGTGTAAAATAAAGAAATCTATCAATATATTGTCAATGATTTTGGTGTCCATGCATGGTGAAATGTCGGGTGTTTTAACTTTTTTTTTTTTTTTAACTAAACCCCTTTCTTAGAGATCAGACTCAAAAGAAACAAACTCATCTGCTTGTAATTTGTGCACATTTTGGCCATTCATTACTTTACTCCTATACACCGATCAGCCATATCAATTAAATCCATCTGACCACCATTGTGTACAACCTACTTGCATCATATAAACAGCTATGTCCCATTGTGGTACAGACTCCACAAGTCCTTCAAAAGTTTGCTGTGATCCTTCACTGATCAGACTTGTTTGTCCATTACATCCCACATATGCTGACTGAGTATAACACCCAGGAAATCAGATCTTAAAAACCTTGATCTTCCCTATTGTAGGCAGTGTGGCACTTGACTAGACTGTACACAGCCCCATACACAACAAGCGATATAGTGTGATATAGACCTTTTGATCATAACCAGCATTAACGCACGCACTCACTCACTCACTCACTCATCGTCTATACCACTTTATCTTGTATACAGGTCACGGGTGGCCTGGAGCATACCCCTGAAGACTTGAGACAGCATAAGGCGAGGTACATCCTGGACAGGGTACCAATCCATCAGGAATCAAACCAGGACACTAGAGGTGTGAGGCGACAGTGTTAATCACTAAGCTGCACTAGCTTTAACCTTTTCAGTAATTTGTTTTAAAATGTGGGATCAGACCAGATGAGAAAGCCTGCACCTACTGTTTGTGCTTTCTTGGACCACTATAGGGACTAACCACTGCAGATGAAGCAACTACAGTACGTACATTTCCTTCATTGCCATATTTAAGTACCATTTTCATGTTTTATGTACTTCACTTGAGTGGTTTATGTACTTTACTTGAGTAGTTTTTAGTGGATACTTTTACTCCATTACGTTTTCTCCAATACACCCTACAACAAATACCTGTACTTTCTAGTTCCCTCCATGGTTTTGCGTTACGTAATCACAATGTTGCGTAGCATTTGAAGTAATAATATTGCCACCTGCTGACTATTATATGTAATTGATGATTATATGCCTAATCATGTAACAGGGGTTTAAAATTTAAGTTAAGTTAAGGAGAGCGAGAAAGGGGGGAAGAAGAGAGATTTTTATTATGACTTTAAGGCTACAATGAGCTAATACAAACTCAGTACTTTTGACAATAAGTTTGAAGGTAACAACGTTTTTCTCAAGGTAATAACTTTTTTTTTTGCAAATGGAGGACTTTTACTTAAGTACAGGATTTACTTGTTTATTTATTTTTGTCCAACACTGCAACATACATCCCACATTACCTGCCATTTGGGAGATGTATCAACCACTCACTCACTCACTCACTCGTTCATCATCTCATTCACTCACTCATTCATCATCTCACTCACTTACTCACTCTCTCACTCACTCACTCACTCACTCACTCACTCACTCACTCACTCACTCACTCATCATCTATACCGCTTAATCCTGTATTCAGGGTCGCAGGGGGCCTAGATCCTATCACAGGAGACCTAGAGCACGAGGCGGGGTACACTCTGGACAGGGTGCCAATCCATCACAAGGCACACACATACAGTACACCCACACACTCATTCACACACTATGGACAATTTGGGAACAACAATTAGCCTAATCTGCAGGTTTTTGGACTGTGGGGGGAAACCGGAGGACCCGGAGGAAACCCACCAAGCATAGGGTGAACATGCTAACTCCATGCACACAGAGACAGGAATCGAGCCTGGCTGGGAATCGAACCTGGACCCTGGAGGTGTATCGACCCAGTCAACTAGATATCACAATTTAGCCCTTGTCAGTCATTCAGGTTTAAATAATGCCCACTCACCACAGTAAATATAGATTGATTTATCTCAAGTATGTCTATGAAATACTACATATAGCAGATTATCCCAAGAGAGTCCTTAATATGACTAATTATAAACAACCATCATTCCTAATCTGCTGTATGTGCAGAAACTCACATATGGTTTAAATTAACCACAGCCGTAAGTTTCATTTTGTGAAAATGAACTAATTTGCAAAAATTACTAGCGCCAAGCTTCTAAATGCTGAAAGGAGAAAAAAAGAGAAGATCTTTCTGCCAAGATGTTGGTCCTTCTTGTTAAAATTCCTTGTCGTGGTACTTAATGGAAATCCAATTTTAACACAAAGTGCACTTGATGAATTAATGCACTTCATTCCTCAGGAGTGTGATTAAGAGAGCTTGCGGAGCATGCATTTAGCACCTTTGTCACTCTCTTTCTCTTTCTCTCAGTCCTTAGCAATGGAGTGCATTGCTTTGGGCTTGCTTTAAGCTTTGTTTAATACTTAAACTGAATTTTTTTTTTTGAAAAGCTTGTTTATGAGGTATTTGACCTATTTTGATCCAATGATCTACCTTAATGCTTTGCTCCAGGCTTTAAGATTATAGATCAAGCTGGCCAAAAGAGGAACAAAAAAGCACAAGGTAAGAACCAAAACCTTGGCCTTTCTCTGAATTGAATTCACATTTTGGCATTTGCCAGCACAGTCAACACACTAGTAATAGAACTGAATTAAAAACTTGATGATGATGATGATGATGTGCTACATTACATTTAATACTAAGTTACTCAGAGGTCAGGCCTTGATCCAATCAAGCAAACCATAGATAAATCTAACCTTACACAAGTAATTATTGAAGACTCTTGAATCACTTTCATGTTTATTAGCAATTAGAGGTAATATCAAAAACATGTGCAATATACTCCTTATATGGCTTGCAGCGAGCTTTTTAAAAATAGAATGAGATTAACATTGAAGTAGGCCAATATAATAAATCCAGTTCTTCACTGATTGTAGAAGACCCCAAGCAGTCTTCTGCTGTCATAGAGAAACTACCTCAATGTTTGAGGCATTGTGTATTCTGGGAGGATTTTCCACTCACCATGGTTGAGTAGTTATTTGAATTATTGTGGTCTTCCTGTCAGCTGAAACCAGTCAAGCAATTCTCTGACCTTTCATCAAAAAGCATTTTCAACTGCAATACTGACCCTCACTGGATGTTTTTTATTTTTGTTTGTTTTTTTTCGGTGCTGGTGGTGCTGGTAATATTCTGTCTCAAGCTTTAAAGACTGCTATGCATGAAGGATGGCAGCAGTTTCTGAAAGTCGAGCTAGCCTGCCTGGCAGAAACAACCATGCCAGGAACTGTGAGAATTACTGACAAAAATCACATTTTTACCCGGTTCTGACGTTTGATGTTGGCATTAACTAAAGTTTTTGACCTTGCACATGATTGACTGATATATAAGAATAGAATTGCATGTTTTCCCAGTGCTTAATGAGTTTCCTCCGGGTGCTCCAGTTTCGTTTTGCAAATCTAGAGACATGCATATTAGACTAATTGGTGTTTTTAAATGGCCTGTAATGTGTGAGAGAGTGTATGAGTGTGCATGCTTAAGCCCAGTGATGTACTGGCACCCTGTGCCCCACCTTGTGACCTGAGTCCCCTGGGCTAGGCTGCAGGCCTCCCATGTCCCTGAACAGGATAAGTGGTATGGAGAATGGGTGTGTGGAATTGCATGAATAAACAGGGGTTTGTTTGTTGTTTTGGCTGTGTTTTTTGCCAGTTCCACAAACACAACTTATTATCAACGGATTATGATTTTTTTTGTTTGTTTATTTAGCCAGTTATTTTGTTCCACCAACACATATCTTGTGCATGTGGCAGCGGGACTTAATGTAACTAACAGGGGTAATAGAAGTTTTAAATTCTTGCTTTTACAAAGAAGACAAAAGCTGAAGAGAATAAACCATGGAGGTGGTGGACAGTCCTGTAGATCCCATAAGTTTCACTTTATATTTCCATATATTCCGCTTTACAATATCAGCTCTGTGAATTTCCAGGTTCTGTAGTTGAATCCCAAATAGTGTTAAATGAAAAACTAGTGCACTTTGTAGGGTTTAAAATACTTTCTCTCTCTCACACACACACACAGACACACACACACACACACACACACACACACACACACACACACACACACACCAACTAGATGGATTTGGGGCCCTTGATCAGGCATTAGAGAGGGATTTGCCTTGTGTTAGCTAGTTTACTTTGTATCCGTCAATAAAATAAGGCAATTTGGAACGACTTAGAACCAGTTATCAATGAGACAAACTGTTTTTTAAGATGTCATAACGTTATCACATGTGTTGTCTTGTTAAATTCCATGGTTTTGAATGTAGGTGTTCACAGTCAGTTACTCTCTCCTCAACATTGTGGACTGTACTGAACTATCATCCATGCTACAAATGACAGTGTAGTTAACGATTGTTAGAACACCTGTGATGAAGAGTGATACTGTATATATATTATCATTACTCGTAGAATGCCTCTCATCCAAACAGATTTCTTGGTCGGAACTCATTCTTTTAGCAGAGTCTGTTTTGAAGTTAAAACTTGAAGTTACACCTAGCAGGAAAGCCTCTGAGTAACCATCTTGTTTTGTTTTCCTCTTTGTGTTTCAGGTAGATACAAAGCGTTCAAATTAGCCTGCTAGCTTGCTCTTCTTGGAAATGATGCAGCATGCTAAGAGTAGCAAACTAGCAGGCTAAAACAGGAAAAAAGCTAACAAGTCTATTCATATTTTACTGTTCTTACTCCTCCCTTTGTATTTTAGGACTCTTTAGGTTGATATTAGCTTGCTAGCGTGCCAGTGTTACTAAGCCACATGAAGCAGTGTGCTAACCAGCAGGTCCACTTGTGAGGACAGTGTCTTCCCATGTCTGACTTTTTAAAAAATTATTATTTATTATTTAAGTAATCACCATAAACCACCATAAACTTAGCTCAGCTCAGGAATCCAGTAATTCAAACCTTATGTCAAGTTAAAAGTGGAAGAATTTCCTTTCACCACTTCACAGCTTCTGCATTTTGTACTCCCTTTAATGAGTTTTAAGCCTCTTATCCTCTCTCTCTCCCCCCCCCCCTCCTTTTTTTCTATGTTTACCACATCTCTTTCCCCTTCCCTCACTTCATCCCTCAGGAAACAGATGCTGCTGCCATACGTCCTTCATGGCTAGGAGCCTGGGGGCTGGAAGGTGTGTGTTTGTGGGCCATAAACTTAAAAGAGCTCTCATCTCTCTGTCAGACGTCGGAAGTGCTAATAGGATGATGAAGCTCAGATGAGAGGAAAGTTGCCCCTGAAAGGGCTGTGGACCTGTTAAGTAAATCGGAAACATGACATAGTTAAACCCATTTCACAACAGTGATTTCCAGGTGCTATATGCAGTAAAAAGTGCATAATGGGTGAATTTTGAGAATAAGAATATATATGATATAAATAATCTTCTAGTAATGGATATAATTTAGTATTTTACCAAAAAATCAGTTTGAATAGAATTTAAAAACAACTGATTTTGTTTTGTTCACTTTCACACTTTCACTTTTAGATGATTTATCAAACACTCTCATTTGAAGTTTTTTATCATAGAAATATTCCATCCCAGCCCTATTATCCATTCAATCAAATCCACAGAATTAAAAGGTAGGATATTTTTGAGGGTTTTCAGAGAGTTTTAGCGAATATGGTGATAGTGGGGGTGTGGTGACCTTTGCATGAACCCATCAGGGACTTGGCTCATTGGGGTCATCCCAAGTTCAGGTCTTTCCCTTGCTGAGTGGGCAACTGTGGTGGACTGGAGCATTGCAAATGGGGGGCTTTATTTTGTGGAGGCCTTTGGCCCCTAAACGAAGCCCCTGGAGCCCTGTAAAACAAACCTATTTGCCCACAGAGCACGGTTTAGGGGATGGAGAACAATCAGGTCATGGTGAGGAAAATCCTTTTAGCCTTTGGGCAGATTTAGGACATTCATGTTTGAATAAAGATTTCATGAATTAATTTTGCTTAGCATCACTAATTTGAAGCACTCTCTTCCTGTGCAGTTAAACATAACAACATATGTTTAACATACAACAACAACAACATATATATATATATATATATATATATATATATATATATATATATATATATATATATAGATAGATAGATAGATAGATAGATAGATAGATAAGTAGATAGATAGATAGATAGATAAGTAGATAGATAGATAGATAGATAGATAGATAGATAGATAGATAGATAAGTAGATAGATAGATAGATAGATAGATAGATGGTTAGATGGTTAGATGGTTTGTTTTTATGTTTGTTTGGTATATACTGTACTATACTATGATGCCAATTTCTTTGCATAAAATAACAAATTCTTCTTATTATCTTGATGTTATCGTTTTAAAAAATTAAGTATGGAGAGCAGAAAAGTAGTTCAAATCTTTGCACCCTGGAGGTGCAAGACAACAGTAATAACCATTAAGCCACCAAGATAAATATTGATAATGCATAATGTCTATGTATGACTGCATCATAAAATGTTGTGTACCTATTATGAACATATTATAAAGGTTATTATAAATTTAAGTGTCACACAAATTATTACTATAATTTCTTCTAATTAAACCATTCTCAGAATCTGTAATGAACTTGGAAGGCATATTTTTTAAAGAAAATCTTTAAGCAAGATCATGTTAGGGTCATTCTTATCTGAGTATAACAGGATAAAATGTTTTTTTTTTTTTTTACAGTAATATTTTCGCATTACTACAAATATCCATCTCTGTTATTTGTCTACTATTTTATCTAATTTGTGACTAGACTTTGTTGATTTCCAGACTATTGTTTATGCTGCCTAAGTTTTCATGAGACATTTTATTTCATGAATTGAAATGTAAATAAATGAATTAAGAAAATATAGGAAAAGTCATGTGAATTGTAATAGATTTAGAAGTGCGAGCCCTGCATTGATTGAGATTAAATTAAAACCCAATACATTTCTACCCAGATTACTGGAATGAGCTTCGAAGACAAATCAAGATAGCTGATGGAAGATGAGACAGCCCATGGCTCTGATTGAGACAAATGGGAGACAGTAAGTCAGTGGACACACTAGGAGTCAGGAGAGGCCCTCACTAATCTGGCAGTTTGCACAGACAGCCCCAGCAGGGGTCTTTTGATTGGATAAGTGGTCTTTCCCATTATGTCAGGAGCAAGACAGTAATAGTGGGTGGTGGCGGTGGCGGAGTTAATGAGATGAGTGCTGGCCTAATTAGACATGCGAGATTGCTGTTATGGCAAGAAATGACTAAAAAAGGGAAATACAGTTCAGAAATTTGGTGACAGGAAAGAAAGTTGTGTTTTTATTAGTCTGTATGTCTATAGTAACACAAAGTCGATTCATGACTTGGGAATATTGGTCTTTAATAAATATTGAAAAAATAATAACTTTTAACATTAATATTAAATCTCAAGCTGCATATATCCATGCTGGAAACACAACAGTGGTCAAGGACCGATTAAAAAAACAACTAATTATAATAGTCCGGCTGTTGTTTGTCACCAGGGAATAATTCAGCTCTTAAACCATGTATCATTATTTAAAAAAAAAAAACACATACTGTACATTTTTATCGCTATTGTATTATGGAAAAACTTTGTCGTCAATTTTTTAAAATGATTATTTTAATAATTTTTTTAAACCATAAATTAAATGTAATCACATCTATCTATGGTATTTATTTGCCTATGACCCATTTTCAGTTTTTTGCTCAGTCATATTTATGGAGGGACTTAAAATTAAAGCAGTTTAGCTCTTTTAGCAGCTGTTGCTAGCACTGCTACTGTATGAAATCTCCATGTAGCCAGTGCTGACTGATAATGTGAGCATCTTACGTATGCACAGAGGCAAAACGTTATATGACGTTCTCATAGAAGTCACATGAACAAGTATCGAATATGTATCTGATCTAGGACCACATATGAAAGTGATTTCATAGGACTTGAAAAACGTCAGATTTGTGCATTCAGACATCCCTTAAAAAGACAGATCTGTGTCACATTAGGGTTAAGAAAATCAGGTTTGAGACAGTGCAGTGTGTTAATGTGAACATAGCCAAAACACAGTAAGGCAACACAAGGCTAAAAATGCTATATTTTGTGTATTCTTTAAGATCGGTGAACACAAGCTGCATACTTGGGTTTCTATTATTCCTATAATACCACCCTAAAGTGAAGTTCTATAGTTTCCATTCTATGGATGAATGCCATGTCATACTTTTAACCACATGTAATGTGATATAATAAAACATCTGCAAAACAAGTTCCAGTTATCAGCTTATTAGCCTCACTTTTTCACCTTTGTTTAAGTTAGACAAAATAATTTTTAAAAATGTGTACCATGGAACCAGAAAATAGAAATTACTCAGTTATAAAGACTTCACTGTGGCTTCACACCTACAGGGTTGAGAATTTGATTCCTGCCTCGGGTCTGTGTTCATGGCGTTTGCATGTTCTGGCGCTTGGTGGGTTTGCTATGGGTGCTCCGGTGTCCTCCCAAAGTCTAAAGACAGGTTTAGCCTAATGCAGGTTAGGCTAATTGGTGTTCCCAAATAATTGCTCTTAGTGTGTGTCTATTGTGTACCCCACCTTGTGCCCAAAGTATTCTGGGAAAGGCTTAAGGAAACCCTGTACAGGATAAGCGTAGATGTAGAAGATGAAGGAATAAAGACTTACCCTGTGGTGGAAAATCATGTTTTACTATGTAAATGTTTATTCCCTTTGTGAAATAAGACTTTTTTAAATCTGTTTATTATTTAGTGTAGATAGAAGTATGTGCAGTATTGACATACCTGTATAGCATCTTGCTACACTTTTGGGACGTTTCTCTTTGTCAAAACTAGATGCTGCTTGGAAGCTGCATGGCATTCCTGCAGCTCTCAAACCCAACTAAATCAGGACACAAATGGTAATGTTGTACTCCGGATGACATCTATTTGCTGTTGAACTTGCTGAGATGTTTCTCATTGCCTCAGCTTGAGTTTGTGTTAACGCAGTGGGTCTGGAATGTGAAACGATTTGTTATGCATTCGTGCGCCTGAACTTAAACGGATTCGACAAAGACAGATTCCGACTTCCCTGAATACAGTCCAACAGGCCGAGGAAGGCAGAGGGGGAATGTTGGAAGGAGGTGTGTGCATTTGTCTGTGTGTATGTGTGTGTGGTTGAGTGAGGGACCTCCTGGTGAACTGCTCAGTCGCGAGCCGGGTCATCGGGAGGGAGGCTCTCAGAGCGTGCCTGAAACAGGACTCAGCGAGTTCAGCCAGAGTTCATGCTCAAAACTTGCACGATCCGGGTCGGTTCTCGCTTACGAATGGAAACAGTCACGCGTTACAGGAACTCCCATGTTAAAAAAGAATGCCATAAATAAATTCTGACACTTTTACAAGTAATTTTACTGAAGTTTATCAGATAAGAAGGTGGTCGAATTGCCTTTAAATGAACAAAAATGAAAGAAAAAGCAAGAAAAATACATGCATCACCACGCACTATACTATATTTCTGAAAATTAAATTTTTTAATATTGAGTAACAAATATTGATGTTTCAGCTATATATTTTTAAATACCTTTAAGCAAAAAAATACAAGTTAAACTATTTAGTGGCATAGGAGTAAGAAACTAATAAGGAACTACTATTTATTACATTGAAAGGTTTTAATGAGTCTTTAGTACATACAGAATATTCACAGAATATGACCATTTAAGCACTTTAAAGTAAAGACAGATAAAAGTTTAAATTAGTGTAACTAAGCGTGCGTGCATGCGTGTGTGTGAAAGCTGTCTATCCCAATTCCATTGAAGACTGGTTGGCCTATTGTCAAACCAAGTGCTTGACCTAAAGTTGAACCCGATAGTCAGACTCGAAAGTGCTGTTTAGGGAGGATTCAGGCCTGAGGAAAGTGTAATCAGCTGTAGGGCGTGTGTGTGTGTGTGTGTGTGTGTGTGTGTGTGTGTGTGTGTGTGTGTGTGTGTGTGTGTGTGTGTGCGCGCATGTTTGTGGTGGGCTTAAAAATAGAGTGGGTATGAAGCCTCAGTTAATAGTCCAAACGTTTAATTACATACTAAGATAGATAGATAGATAGATAGATAGATAGATAGATAGATAGATAGATATAGTACTTTATTAATCCCAAAGGGAAATTACGAGGGCTGTTCAAGTCAAACCAGGACCAGGACGCTTGCTGAATGTTCACGTGAATGACTGCAGTGGACGCCGTGCCACCTTGGCCAGGATCATCACTCATGGACGTATGGCCTTTTTAAAAATGTTTGCTCAACTTAAATATTTTCCTTCCGTATATTTTAGCACTGCTTGAAGTCTCCTGTAAATGTCAGTTTGTCCTCATGCGATGACAAATTCTGACAAACTCACGCATTATGTACGATTATGCAAGAATGGGCTGCCATCGGTTAGGATGAACTGTTGAGTCAACAATGCAAATATTGATTCTTTCAAACTTGTTGTAAAATTTAATTATCTTTGACACTTACAAAATACTTCAGTATATGGTAGTAACAGACAAAGAGATTTGTGAAACAAGGCTTTATGAAAATTAATATTTGTGTAATTCTCCAACCTTTTGGCCACGGCTGTACAGTAAATAAAAGTCCATGTTAAAATTAAATTGTGTCTCTGGGAAAATATATCTTAGAATCTTAAGAGGTTAGGGAAAGATCTACATTTAAATGTAAGAAGTAAAAAGTGTGAGTTTGCCTCTTGTAAACATGAATGCACAGTAAGAAATAGAAAATCTCCTAAAATCACACTTGTGCATAGTGACAAAGCATAATTACTGAATTCTTTTCCATAACTATAAGAAAACCTGAAGGAGTAAAGGAAAAATGAGATTTAATTAAAATGATACAACAATTATATATACAGTACAGTATATATTGTATGTATATGATACAACTATTAAAAGTTTTACCTATAACTTATAAATTGTTTTCCCAGTCATTTTATACACAGTCTCCATATTGTTTTGAAATTCCACACTTGTCCAGACATTTCAATCCTGCCCAAGAATATTCACTTGTACAACCGGGAATATCTGAGAATTCAATAAATGTTTTGTATAAAAACACTTTTTAAATCATACTGTCAAACTATTATGGGCCCAATAAACTACGCTGCTCAGTTGAGCAGTAAACATGGTACAAATACTTATGGTGTTGGCCAAAAGTATTAAGGCAAAAGTGAAATTCAATGTTTTATCTTATTCTGTAATTTTTTTATATAATGACAATCAAGATAATAAGAATAATTTGTTATTTTATGCAATGAAATTGCTATGCACCAATCAGTATTTGGTATGAAGTCCTTTATTCTTCAAAACCTGTTGGAATCGGCTGGGCACAAAGTCAAAAAGACGTCTGTAATACTCTGGTGTCACTTGCTCAATCCATGCATGCTTGATTGTTTCCAGAAGATCGTGTACAGACATTTGCCACAGTAGGTCGCAATTTAATGGCTCGAACTAATTAGTGACATCACCTGTTTTGTGCACAGGGAGAACTATAATAATAATAATAATAATAATAATAATAATAATAATAATAAGAAGAAGAAGAAGAAGAAGAAGAAGAAGCTGAATATATGGCATATGTTGTCTTAATACAAATTTAGAATTTTTTTATTTTTTTTATTTTTACTAGAAAAATATATCAAAACAAAAACAGACAATTCTTCTTTTGCAGATCTGGAATCTACGGTAACAGTCAAAACATCATAAAACATTCCCTTATTTATGCATAAAACACTTTCTGTATTACATATTGTTTTTCTCCATGACCAACTTTCAACATTAAACATTGCAAGAAAATGTACTGAAAAAGTCTAGCTTTTCGTCTCCAATAAAGGTCACATCGTTTTTGCATTCAATTCATGTGTCTGAATTTCTCATGAGATCAGGTTGAGAAAACTGAACATATAAAGTCTGGAAAGTTTAAAAAACTGGAAAGACTTTAAAAAGGCCTGGAAGAAACCTGATTCAAAATGTTTCTGATGATTACAGAGCTTTCATTACGTTTCTGAAATTAGAGTAAGTGGATTAAAAAAGTTTAGGTCTCAAAGACAAGATAATATCGCATGAGTAGCTCTGTATGAAAAAGCTGAAGTTTAGAACGTCTGTCTCCTGCGGCTGAGGCTGTGAAAAGCAGCGCCAGCTGTGGCCACTGGCGCCAGTGCGGCTCGGAGACGAACAAGCCGACGACTTCTAAACAATCCAGCCTTTGTGAAACTACTGGAAGCCATCAGCCAAAAATCGGATGACCGTAAGGCGCAGATATAAGCCAGATGTGGGGATTCCAGGGCTTCTCTCCAGAGCGGCCCAGCCCAACTAAGCTCATCTCGGTCCAGCCTCATGCTGGCGGCCAGGGTTAGGGTCATACAGCGGGTACCGAAAGCTCTCGAGCAAACGAGACACACTTCATGAAGTTGAACTCATGTGAAATGACCTCAGAAGACAACTCGAAAAAGATGGAAATACCAGCTGCCAAGAAAGCAAACCTCGTAAGCACAGGCACATCGCTCAACCACAGGAGTTCAATTTCTGTTTCTCGTCTGTGCTTAGACCTTGACAAATCTCTCAGAATATGCAGCACTAGCCCTTCCTGAAGTAATTTCCTGTCATTAAAAGGTGCTGTAAATTCAGCGATATTGCACTGGGCTAATGCATGAGGAATTCCCTTCACCACTGGTTCCCAACCCTGCTCCTGGACTACGCCTGCCTGCACACTTCACCTTAAAAAACTAACTTCAAATGAAAGAAGTGGATGTTAATGTTTGATCTGTGGACTTGTAATGTTTAGTAAGCTACAAATCTACAGCATTTGTTTTTCAAAAACTTAAATTTAAAGCATTTTGTAATGTGCTTTTAATACATTAATACAGAATAGCACAGGATGATCTTTATTTATGAAGGACATTTGATATCTCTCAATTGACCTTTTGCACATCAATGTCTGTTCAACATGGTCCCACCCACTTCTGGATGGCAAAAGGAATGATTCTTCCAGTGCCAATACCCACGTCCAAAACCAATCATGGAAGCACTTTCAGCAAGAAAACAGATATAAAGTTATGTAACCTTCAACTTAGTAATTTCTTCTCAAAGTCATTCTGAATGGCCTTTGACCTGGTCATGTTATTTTTCATGGCTGACAAGTCATGTCTTTTTTGAGTTTTTACTTTTCCCAGAACAAGGGCACTACTTGGTGTGTGGATCATGGTATTCAACACCCTAGGTAATGTACAACACTAGATTTCCATTTAACGCTATTTGGGATTCAACCTCAGAACAGGTACTTAGTTATGAATTAGAAAGCTTTAAATGTCAGTATTAGTTAATATCACCTGCACATCAATTTATGAATGTAAAGCACAGCATACTCCATATCATTCCTCATCCAGTACTGCATTTTCCTCTTTACATGTTTCCTCTTGGCAACATAATTCATAAGCAGTTACACTGCATGTCTCTGGGAAACCCATGAGAAAAGCCAGCTTAATAAAGTTTAAGCTTAAGGAGTTATATTGTCACTAAATGATGCAGAGGGCGGCACGGTGGTGTAGGGGTTTAGTCACCTTGCACCTCCAGGCTCCGGGTCCGATTCCCGGCCAGGCTCAATTCCTGTCTCTATGTGCATGGAGTTTGGATGTTCTTTCCATTGCTTGGTGGGTTTCCTCCTACAGTCCAAAGACATGCAGATTAGGTTAATTGGCATTTCCAAATTGCCCGTAGCGTGTTTGTGTGTGTGTACAGTATGTTTGTGTGCCCTACAATAGATTGGCACCCTGTCCAGGGTGTACCCTGCCTTGTGCCCTACTGTAAGGCTCCTGGGATAGGCTCCAGGCCACCTGCAACCCTGAATACAGGATAAAGCGGTATAGACGATGAGTGAGTGAGTGACTAAATGATGCAGAAAAAATAGTTGCTTTTATCGCCTCTAGGTTGGACTATTGTAACGGTTTACTGTCTAGTCGTTCAACTAAATGCATAAACAAAAAACCTTCAGTTAGTCCAGAATGTAGCATTGAGAGTCCTCACTAGAACTAGAAGATATGAACACATCAACCAGTGAAATTTCACATCGATTTTAAAAATACTACTTTTGACGTATAAAGCATTAAATGGTCTTTCACCGCAGTATCTGAGTAAATCACTAGTGTCTTACGATCCACCACCCCTACTTCAATCAAAAAATGCAGGCTGCTTGTCAGTACCACATATTATGAAAACTACAGCTAGAGGAAGACCTTTTTCTTACAAAGCCCCAAAGTTATGGAATGGTCTTCCAGTTAATGTTTTCAGGATTCTCTGTGTTTAAGTCTAAGGAGCATATCTGGGGAATGCATGGATGTAGAGTATTATGGTGAACATGTTTAGATGCTGTCTTCCCAACTCTCATTGATCACTCTCACACTCCAGTTTGTTGACAGTGAAGGTTTGGGTCTTCCTATTGCCATCTCAGAAAGTTTTTCCTTGCCACGGTCGCCTTCAGCTTGCTCATCAGGGACAACCTGATCATTTTGATTCATACACATTTTCTCACTTTTCATATGTATTTCCATATTTTCATATGTATTTCCATGCTTTACAATAATGACCACTGTTAAATGCGCTATACAAATAAAATGTAACTGAATTAAACCATCTGAGGGCGGCGTGGTGGCTTAGTGGTTAGCGCTGTTGCCTTACACCTCCAGGGTACCGGTTTGATTACCGGCCAGGCTCGATTCGCCTCTCTGTGTGCATGGAGTTTGCATGTTCTCCCTGTGCTTGGTGGGTTTCCTCCGGGTACTCCGGTTTCCTCCCACAGTCCAAAACCCTGCAGATTAGGCTACTTGGTGTTCCCAAATTGCCCATAGTGTGCAAATGAGTGTGTAAGTGTATGTTTGTGTGCTGTGTGTTAGATTGGCACCCTGTCTGGGTTGTACCCTGCCTCGTGACCTAAGTTTCCTGGGATACACTCCAAGTCCCCCGCGACCCTGAATACAGGATAAAGTGGTATAGATGATGAGTGAGTGAGTGTAAATCATCTCATTTGCAACAGAAGCTCTGTATGACCTAATGGTACCGCGACCACTAGGAAACACCACCAAATCCAGGTGGAATCAAATATTTATACACTGTTTGGGGTAATCATGTTAACTTCTGTCAAACTTCTGCAAATTGACATCCTTATCATCTATTTTGACATGCTTGTTTCACTCACTCACTCATTCTCACTCACTCACATAGTAGCTTAATGTTAGTTAATGGTACAGTACCTCTGACATTATGTGTTGTGAGAGATGTAATGATAGTCACATGTCTGCAAAAGGTCAATAGCACCACACCGCTGTTGAATCTTAGTGGTCAGAAGGTCTTGATTTAATTTTCTGTAACAACAGAACCGACAACAGACTGTAGAGGTTTTAGGATTAGTTTGCTTATTCTAATACATATGACTTCTACAGGAAAAAATATATGGGAGTGAGTGAGTCAGTTGATATGTTGAAGTTTTCTGTGAGAATGAGATGATTAATTATATATATACTGTATATATATATATTTTTGAAAGGAGTCTCCAGTCTTTAGCCGTTTTCAAATATTGAAAATAGGTGCACATTTAAATATGATGCCAAAACATTCAGACGGCATAAGATTAATAAAAAGGAGCGTCTGTCTGAACAGGGCTGTTGTGACAGTCTGAGGTAAAGCTGAAGTGGCGAGCTGGTAAAGGATAAGTGATTAACAAGACAAACTTGTTTTTTGGGGTTGCATGCAACTATTAAAAAAGAGTAAAATATATGTGTGTTATTCTTTATTAAACAAACAAGCAAAGAAATTCAATATTTATCAAATTGATGTGGTATAAGAGGAATAAAACATGCCATAAAAGTGATTCATGTGTGTGGAGTTTGCATGTTCCTCCCATATTTTAGTCCATAGACATGATCTTAGTTTATTGCCATTTTCAAATTCTTATAGTTCGTGTGAACTGATGATGATAATCATTATGAATTTCAGGTCACTTTCCATGCTCAGAAATGTATTTTAAACTGTATATGAATAGTTACATTAGGGCCCCAGGATGGTTTCAGAGAACATTTGATGATTTATTGAGTGTACTCGGGCACAGATCGAATAAAAATTGGAAGCCAATCATACCTGAGATGCTTCCTACAGATCTTAAATTTTTCTGATTATATTGTGTATTATTTGTTTTGTGGTAGTGTAGTAAATTTATTACCACAGGATTCAAATCACATTTTTCAATATTATATATATTTGTTAATTTATTTTACAAACAAATTCTTATGTCCTTAAACAAATGTAATGTTAGAATCATTAGAACACGATTGCATGGATCCTGGAAATCTTTTGCTGCAGAGTTTGTGTTAGCCTAGTTAGTTTAATACATAGTGTTATCAATGAAGTACAATTTGATGTGGTAAATAAATCAGTGAGATCCCAACAAATTAATCAGTAAGAAAATGAAATTGTACAAAGATATCTTGAAAGGAAAAAGAAAAATAACTCAGAATTTCAAGCTAGTTTACTAGCAGTTAACTAGCTGCTAGGCTAGTTTAGCTAATGCTAGGCATAAAATGCTGATAAAGATGTAGGACAGATATTCCTGGTTTATTAGGTTAATTATAAAACCAAACCAGGATGCAGTACGGTGCTTAGTGGAGTATCATTGCTGAAAAAAAGTGTCTGTAGGGATTATTTCACTAGTTTTAATAGGTTCTCAGTAGTTCGATGCACTTGTGAATGTCACATTATAAACATGTATGTACTTCAAAAACACACTTGCACATGCACATACAACAAAGGATCTCCAGGACATTCTTGAATTTTACTGTACATGATTCTAGGCCAACCTTGGTGACAATTTTGAAAAGATATCATGCAAGCAGCAATGTGGCTTGGTGTTTGATGTCCTGAGTGCAGAAGTGAGACAGGATCATTCGTCACCTCTTTGGCTAATTACTCCACTGAGTGTGAACTCCAGCCGTTAAGCCCGACCTCTCACTCCCAGGTGTTGAACCACCAATTATTCTTTTCAGCTTCTGTGCAGCTCTTCAGCATTTTGAATACAGCTGTGTGTATATCCTGTGAGGATTCACTGCCTCCACAAACACACAAATTAAGTCCAGTTACTTTGCTGGAACATAAATTTATTAGCACATCTCTCTAGCTGCATTTTTCAATCTAAAACAGGCTTCCAATAATGAAGGCTCTGCAGCATTGAACAAATAATTTTACTTATTAAACTTGGAAACCTTACAATGCAGAATTTGTGTACTAGGCTAGTAAGTTAAATTAGGTACTGTTAACGATGAAAACAAAATATAGTGTGGTAAATAAATCAGTGAATAAAACTGCAATTGTTTCTGTGAACATTTAATCTGGAGAACCAGCGGAAACCCACGAAGCACAGGAACATGCAAACTTCATGTACACAGATGCACCGTGCTGCCATATATATATATATACATGTGTGTGTGTGAGCATATAGGAAAGGGTAATAGTAGGTGACAATACACCTACACCACATAGGTTTAGACCCTGCAAATTTTTTTCCACAGAATTCCCTAAGAACAAATTCTATAACATTTCTATAGAAAAAAAAGGAAATCTGGTAGAACTTAAGTCCCCTATATCCGTAGGGGAACAAGGAGCTACAGAAATACATGTGTGAAAAGCTTCTAATAAAACCTTACTGAATGTCTGGTAAAATATTAATGAGCAAATCTGTCCAATGCCTATTAGAAAATGTAACTTTTTTTTTATTGGTGGTCAAGAAATTATCTCCAAAATAAACCTTAGATAGAACCTTGTACAGAACTACAGTATATTTCTATATTAATATTTTCTATTGAACTAAAGAGTAAGAGTGGTAGCTCAGGTGGCTAAGGTTTTAGATTGTTGGTTTGGGGATCTGAGAATCCGGGTTCGAGCCCTGCTGTCGGTGAGTTGCCACACCTTATACTACACAGCCACTGCATGCAGTGCCAGTCCCAAGCCCGGATAAAATGGGTGGGTTGCGTCAGGAAGGGCATTCAGCATGGAACCTGTGGCAAGTTGTGAAGATTGATGGTCCTCTGTGGCGAACCCTCGACGGGAACAGCCAAAATACTCCCATATTGGGTCTGTGTGTCTCGCCATGCTTGGTGGGTTTCCTCTGGGTACTCCGGTTTCCTCCTACAGCCCAAAACATGCAGATTATGGTAATTGATGTTCCCAAAATTGCCTGCAGTATGTTTGCACCTTGAACCCAAAATCTCCTGGGATAGGCTCAGGTCCCCCTGAAAGCAGAAGATGAATGAATGAATAAAGCTCTATATCTTTTTCAAATATTAATTTTCTCTTATTAATTATGTAGAACTTTTTACAGAGCCGTGGAGTGATCATATCAAGAATATGAACAAGGACACATTGTACTACATTGAACTCGAAACACTTTTGAATATGCACAAGATACAACTTGTCCCTGCATTGTGGTTAATTTGTGTGCATTAGATGAAATACAATTCATACCTGTGTTTAAATATTTTTTGTGCACATTTGACAATGTGTTTATCGCTTGTTCACTCTTTTACTAAATTAGGTGCATGATTTAGTAAAGCAAATGAACTAGAAAAACTAAATTCATGTGACCAAACTGAGACTCTATAACATTTTTAATAAGGGGATGCTGCACTGTTTTATACTACTTTATCTTTTATCTTTTGTATTGTTTCATGTTAAGGATTATACTGTACAGTCACATATGATACATAGTATATACTGTATTTTATTCTCCCTTCTTTAGCTTGGATTACAGCACACAATGTGGTAGCTGATTTGTGTGTAAAAATTATTCCTCATACTCCCAGAACCACTCTTTCACAACCTGAGGCCTGAAGTATCCCTGTACCATCAGAAAAGAAAACTACACTGATGTGATAGTATGGTCATTCAGTACATTTAGGTCATAAGCTGACTTCATTTACTGCCACATAATGTTGCTGAGTCTAGACCTGACCAACTGAAGCAACCCCAGATCATAACAGACTATGTACAGTATCACTTTATGGGTTTCCCTTCTTACTACTTTAAATATTAAGCATCGCTCTGATTTCTACTGTCAGTTTTTTTTTTAATGGATCTTCACCAAGCTTGTAACTGATCTCCAATCAAGAAGCTAACCGGATGAGTAGTGAAACACTTCTACCTAACAAGAAAGAAGTCCAGTTGATTCAACTCAACTCTCAGATAGCTTTGGCTGGATGACTCAGAATGTTCACAGTACAATCATGGTCATTCATGTTTTTATTTTCTGACCACATTTCCACAAAGGGGGAGAGTCAGCAGTATTCTTCAAGGTTTTAATAAAGTGTTTGGACCGTTCTTGATGCAATTCCAGTAATTTCATCAATTCAGCAATTTCTAGTTATTTTCTTTGCTTTATGAGTCCCTTCTGAAATGACTTTTTTTTCACCAGGCAGTGTGTAATGAGCATACTGACTGGGTTAACTAAACAAAACAATGTAGGATTTTTAATCATCGTCTGCTAATTTGCTGACTAAATGTTTTACTTAAAATGAAGCAGCATCATTGCCTTTGTTTGAGAAATGCCTTTTTTTCTCAAAATGCATTTTATTTGATAAATGTATAACACGTTAAAGCTAATGCTTGTTGCTGTCCTCTTTGTGCATCGTAGTGAGTGGTGAAGCGGCTTTCCGAAGTGCTTTCCTTCTGACATTCTGAAGGAACGGAGGACAAAACCACAAATCTAACCGCATCCGTACATGGTGTGTGTGTGTGTGTGTGTGTGTGTGTGTGTGTGTGTGTGTGTGTGTGGGTATGTATGTAATGTGTGTGTGTGTGTGTGTGTGTGTGTGTGTGTGTGTGTGTGTGTGTGTGTGTGTGGGCGTTGTCAAATGTGCAATGTGTCACTTTGGATCTGAAGCTTCATTCGTGCCCAGCAGCTTTTGTTAGTTTTGGGCCACAATCAACTACATGTCTGTTCAAGACACTCCCGGGTACAAGTGGGTTTATTTTGAGCCTTGTTCAAGTGTAGGCAAGCAATGAGTAATATTTCGCCACAAAGTGAGACAGTAATACAGCACTACTCTGACTATGTGCACATGGTCCACTGCACGTTATAAGAATCAAATAGTCCGTCATTTGTTTTACATTATTGTCTCTAATCCTCATTCTTCACTGTTGACAGCATTTGTATTAGATTGTACTGCGATGACTTGCTCTGTGTTGGGGTTTTTCATGGTAAACAGAGTTCAGCCAAAGGCCTCGAAGCTTCTATAAAGAGCCATATTCCTGTGGTTTGTCTCAGCATGAGCTGTGTGTTTAACACAAGCTGACGCATTGCCGAAGGCGTTTATACATCCGTTGTTTCCCGCACGGATTGAAACGAAGCAATGACGTCGCCTAGATTTAACGGCGAGAGAACAACCCTGGTGAAATGTTTAGAATGAATCATGTAAACATGCATGCTTTTTAAGACCTGTATTTATTTAGTTTGAATGCACTTAATTGCTTTTTGTTGTACTGTATAAATGCTTGAACAGGTTTTCATGTTTTGAAAAAAGTTTCAATCTAAGCATGGTGAGAGAGAAAACACTCTGATTTGATGTTGGATTGTGAATCTGTAATTTAACTTTGTATGATCCTTTTAAATTTAACACAAAATGCCTGTGCTTGTCCATTTCTTGCAAATACGGAGGGATGTTCAAGTCAAACAGGGACTTGTGATAAAATTTCTGGTGAATCAAGGCAAAAAACATTTACAGAATGGCACAGTATGGTGAAGAGACTCTTAGCTGCAGTAAAACATGTGAATGATGCATTAGTGCATTAGTGTAGTAGTGAATTATCTAGAGAAATAAAGAGAGCTTTTTTCTTTCATAACTGCACTGTTATTCTGCACCATAAAAAGTCCTGCTTTTATTTTATTTTGTAAATTATCATCAGCATTAAGACTAATTGTAAAAAAGTTTTATGAATTGGGACATTGGTGGTTTAGTGTTAAGCTTCACACTTGCCATGTGGAAGGCCCAGGGTCCATTCCAAGCACATTCAAAGTTCAGGTAAAAGTTCACACACATAAAGTCAGCATAAGCTGAAAGGAACTATTACATTCTGAACATTCTGTTTGAAATGTGATTAATTATGTATATATTTAATCAAAACGATAACACTTAAAAGGAAACTGTGAGAAATCATGGCAGATTATACATGATGTATGTGATACTGAGTTTAAATGAGAATAAGTCTGATTGCCCAGGGCCCAAATTAATTCGATAGAATGTTATATTACTACTGCTGCCAAACTTGTGTTTAATGATGGAAATTTTTTTTTACAGATAATGTTTATTGACTGTTTCAGGAACGTTATTGTAAATTCCCATCCTCAGCCTAGTCAAATACTGCACTGGAAATAACAGTTGTACTCTCTCTCTCTCTCTCTCTCTCTCTCTCACACACACACACACACACACACACACACACACACACACACACACACACACACACACACACACACACACAAACCTTTCTGCTGATGGATGCTCTGTGCAGAAATTTATTCACGCTTTCTGGCTTGCGATCGTCTCAACGATGACTGATCTGACAGATTTATTGATAAACTGACACTGGTTGTCAGACAGAACCCTGTGATGTTCCTGATTTAGATCCCCTCAGGTCCTCACATCACATGACCTCATAAATCCGACGGGAGCAAACAGAACGGCAATGGGTCAGCCAAAGGTGACTCATTTTGTTTCCGACGAAGGACCTCTGTTAATTAATGACTGAACGTTTCGAAGTGCATCTGGTTTTTCACTTAGTCATGACTGCGTCTGCAGGTTTAGTCTCCTTGCATGGGCACAGCTCATATCCTTCTTATGGCCAGCTCAATTATTTTACCTTCATTAATGGTGGGCATGCAGTAACTAGGGCCACTTCCTCTGTAGAGTTGGTTATGAGGATGTCGCCAGATTGTTCATGATTTTGTTGATCATAAAAAACTTGTATATACAGTCAGAAAGGGACCAAAGAATCTTGACGGATCTGTTGTGTCTAGGTTCTGTTAGGGTTCTCTGTGTCTGCATGAATTCACAGTGCATTTATGGGTTCATTGTGTCTATATCTCTAGATACACAGTGTCGGTTTAAATTACCTGTGTCAGCATAGATTACCATTGTCCTTCTGGATCCACAGTGTTTTTACTGATTGCACTTCCCAGTGTTCATTTGGATCTAGAGTGTACGTATCTATCCCAAGTGTCTATACTAATTTCTTGTGTCTGTAGCACTTCCCAGTGTATGGATGGCCAGTGTCTATATACACTACCTGGCCAAAGAAAGTGGCCATTGAAGTCAGAAGTGTCAAATTACTGGGCTGCATCAAGCAAAGGAAGCAACTAAAGAGAGTTGAAATAGATGGAACTGTGAAAACAATAGTTATGTTTAATGGTGAACGTAAGAGCATTTCCATACGCACAAAGGATTTGGATGAAACAGCTGTGTGGCCATAAGAAAACCACTTGGTAATGAGACTAATCAGGAAAAAAAATAAGTCCAGATTGACGCTATTCCAGAACGAAACAGGGTAAGAAGGGAAGCACATGAAACGATGCACCCATCATGCAGTTGCTCAGATGTAAGCTCAGCAATGTTACTGTATGTGGCAATAAAATCTGACCTCAACCCCATGCTTAGGGAAAGTTTGAGAAAATTGTTTCAGAACTAGATTTCAAGGCTCTATTTTGTCTTTCATGCCTGTGACCTGCCTTTTCCCCCATTCTCTAATAACATACTAAAGAAACTACGTATCTCTCTGTTGTTCAGTTTGTACAGATTCAGATAATTAATCATCTGGAATAGATTATTTATTCCAGTTACCCCAAACATCTTAATACAATCAAACAGGTGTTCAGTGTTTCTTTGCTCTTGAGCATAATCAGAGATAAGCCTTCTCTTTGCAGAACAAGTTCACGCTGTAAAGCAGGGCCATGTGAAGGAAGGTCATTTGACCTGACCTGGTTCCACCCCTGTTATGTAATTCCTTGCTGAATGTGTCTGGAACTGGCTGTGATCTCAGCCGCTCTGTTGTAGTCCGTGGCTTTGATCTGTCGCCGTGATAACGCTGTTCCAGAAACCAGCACTAATGAAAAACAAGATAGAGCGGGACAGGAAGTTCACTCAGGCACTCTAAAAATGGCTCTCGGCAGAGATGGCCATGAAGATAAGTTTCTCTCTGTACTGTCTGTGCACTGAGGAAGTGTTTGTGTTACAGCTGAGCCAGATATTTTTTTCCTGCTAATATGGGATGTGCTTTCAAAATCTATTTGGACCTTAAATGGTGCCATATTTTGAGATTTCTGGCTCTAGATCAGTTGCACTAATTGTGTTTAGAACAGTGAAATACAATCACGATAAACGTGAAGTTAGGAAATACAACTGACCTTGGCCTTTTAAATAAGAATCTCCTTACAGAAAACCGCACCCTATTGACAGTTAAAACATTTTAATCCTGTTTAAAGCAGAGCATCTGCTATGTAAGACCTTACCACTGAAACAAAAACAATTAAGAATGAGCACTTAATATAATATGATTCGCCTTTTAGCTGAAACTTTTCCAAGAGCTCCTGTTGTAAACTTTTTTTTTTTTTTTAAAACAACCAATCAGAATGGAGAATTCTACATGAACACAGTAAAACCACATCTGATTGGTCAGAAGGTGCACTCAATCCTGACTAAAGTTTTGGAAAGAATATAATAAAAAAAAATTGGTCCATTATTGTAGCTGAAAAAGAAAAAAATAGTTATATTGCTAACAGTAAAAGTAGCACTTTACACTTACATTGATCAGCCATAAAATTAAAGCCACCACAAGGTGAACTGAACAACATTGTTCACCGAATACACACCAGAAAACAGGTGACAGTTTCATGGGCACCCATCCATTCTACCCCAGTCAATCCCACAGAAAAGTCAATGCGGCACAAATCACCAAAAAAGTGCTGGCCACGAAAGAAAGGCAAAAGAACACCCAGTGCACCACAGCCACACATGGGGCAGCAAAGAAAAGAGCCCAAGGCTGCTGACCTGGCCTTCATTCTCCCCAGATCCCAATCCTATCAAACACTATGGGAAGCGCTGCACAAACAAGTCTGTTCCACGGAGGCCCCATTCCAAAACCCACAGCACCCAAAGGATCTGCTGACAGGGTCCTGGTGCCAGACACCACAGCACATCCCCAGAGTGGGTCCAGAGCTGCCAAGGCGGCACAAGGGGAAACTAAAATCTTGGTAGTTTTTTATTTTAACATTTTAATGTTATGGCTGTTAAGCGTATGTTTCCAATTAAAATTTGTTGAAAGAAACGTACAATATTAAGTAAATGTAATTCATCATTTTGGCTATTTCTGTAATTTCCGTATTACTTGTGTAGCCAAGATTTGACCAGTGTTTATTTTGGGAGGCTGCACGCTAACATGTGCTCGCTCTGAGATACACGAAACAGAAGATTCTCCTGAGTGGCACTAGACCACTAGTTTTTATGAGGATGGACATACTGTAGATGACCTGGCATCTAGACATTACAAATAAAATAAAAACAAAAGCAAAAATCCTAATGGGTAACTAATATTAAATGTTACAGTATATAGCAGCTCCTTACTTTTCTTGGAGCTTTAATATATAGCATGGGTATTTTCTAGTCTACAAAATGGTCTGATATTCAGGCTTGCTGTGAGCACACTCGACCTTTGACCTTGAGCCTCAGCTGCCCATAATTCATATCTGACATGGCAGCTGAGGCATGGAGATCGGCTCCTCACTGAGGGTCAGTGCTGTCTCGTTTTGTCATCGATTTCTACATGATGAATGAATGCTGTGCCAAACTGTAGCCAGTCATAATCAGGATTTTTTTTTTTTGTCGCTAAAGATTACTATAATTTCAAAAGTTTCAAGGTAACCCTGACTTTTCCATGTCAGTAGCTTGAATGATTAATTAAAGTCCTGCAATGTTGGTTCAAAGTAAACAAACCATAAGGGATGCTCTTGAATATCCATTATTCCTATTTTCGATGTGGCTAACCAATAAAAAGGTTTTTTGAAGGGATAATGATCTTGTGGATTTTAAAACAATGCAGCAACCCTAAAACCCAGTAATTTGTCAAGATATTTCCCCCCAGAGACTTCTCCAGCCATGATTTTGCTTTCCTAAGATTTTTAAAAAGTAATGAAATTCTTCAGTTGCTTCCTAAGCCTTTGCAATCCTTCATACTATGGATCTATGGGATTAGATAAAGTGGTGTGGATTACAGTTTAGATGCATAACCGCAGGGATTTCTGCATTAAGCCTCGACAAAGCTCCTCTTCTGAGAAACCAGAGAGAGGAAATAAAAACCAGAGAGAAGACCAGATCTAAGACTTTCATCATTATTCCAAATGTGGTCGAGGGGAGTTTTTTTTTTTTTTTCAGTATCCCTGGAATCTCTAGCTTTATAATCTAAATAGGTTTCCACTATAATGGATCATTTAGAGCATAAGAGATCATCCAGAGTTATTGAAGCTGAATTTTACGAGCAAGCCAGTATGCGTTTTATGACTCACTCTTTCCTCAGCACCTGTGGTTGGCCTGTATGCCCCACCGTACAGACCCTATGTGAATTGCGCACTCGCTTTCTCCTCCTGTAAATGTCATGATTTATCTTATATTTGGCTAACCTTGTACTGAACCTTCCTTTTGAGACTCCGACCCTCCTCCTTGAACATATGCATGGTGCTCGGTAACTCTGTGACCCACACACTTCTCCCAGCTTTGGAAAGGTGCTGATCTGGGGTAATGAAAACTAGTCTCCTATTTCCCTGAGCTGAGCACATTCCCCTTACAGTTTTTTTTTTCCCTTCCACCTCTGCTGTGAGCAGACCAAATATGAATCACAGTGCGTGCATGGTGTTGTAATCTTTTGAGGAAGGTGTTTGCAGGGCTTGGTGATTTAAAAACAATCATTGATGAGGCTTGTATGGCAGCCAGAGGTTGGGCATTTCCCCATTATTCTCCTTCATTTTTGTATTGTCCAGACTTGCACTTCAAGCTATGATTAAGAGTGCAAGAGTTTGCACTCTCTGATTATGCTCAGAGTTTGTTGAGTGATCCTTAGACAAAATCCTGTTGATTTAGTGCTAGTCTTCAGATGAGGAACACAGATTGAAGAGTTTATTAGAAACCCACCGGAATACCTGAGCTAGGAATAATGGAATAGGAGTCCAGGGCCATGATCAAGAGGAAAGGTCGGGGGCATTCGTATTGCGCCATTAGAGGTCAAGGACCGGCGCAAGCAAAAAGATTTTTTATAAAAATAGTAAAAAGACTTTGTGTCTACATTGATCAGAACTCTGGTCTTAGAATTGGTCTTTCAATTCTAGCTTTTCATATTGGAAGACCTGAAACCAGTCGTATGTCTGTATTGTATGTCTGTCCAGCCGATTGTCACAGCATCACGCAAAACTGGCTGGATAGGATTTAATTAAACGTTGGCAGTTGGTTATTTAAATCTGCACAATAAATTAAATTGAAATGTTGAGTAGAAGGGACATTATGAACAGTTTTGTCCCAGATTATCTCAGGGCAGTCATAAATTTTTTGGACAAATACAGTGCTTTTGCTCTCAAAGTGGGTGTGACTATATGCTTAATTCAAAAGAGCCAATCAACACTATAGTTTAATGTAAATACACAGAGTATGCGGAAGACACACACTGTAAATAACTGTAATGCCTCCAGAAAAGCATTCAAATCCTAGGGTTACCACAAACACAAATAAAAGCATGACACAGCATGGCTTACTCCAAAAAAAGGGTATTTAACTTGTAAAAACTGAATCTTCAAAGATGGATGGACAGATCATTGTATGTTTATTCCTCCTGTGTGAAGTTTAAAACCACTTTGTCTCATATGTTCTAAAACTGTGGTGCTAATTAAAGCAGTAATGTGAAGCGACAGCATGAGATGAAATACATATATAAAACATAGGTTTTATGGAGACAATATCAATAAAATATTCAGAAGAAAACATATAATATAAATGTTATGAATTGATTTGTATTTCAGTGAGTAAAATAAGTATTTGATCCCCTAACCAACCAACAATAATTCTGGTTCCTCAAAATGTGCTCATGTGGTATACAAATTAATTTAAGAAGGTGCTCTCAACAACAACTTGTTATATATAAAAGCCACATGTCCACACAATCTCGTATCTTCCATTCCAACCTTACCACCAAGACCAAAGCACTGTAAAAGAACATCAGGGACATGATTGTAGACCATCACCAAGAAGCTTGGTGAGAAGGAGACAATTGTTGGAGTGATTATTTGCAAATGGAAGAAATACAAAATAACCATCAGTCGCCCTTGGTCTGGGGCTCCATGCAAAGATTTCACCTCATGAGGCCAGGATAATCATGAGAAAAGTGAGAGATCAGCCCAGAATTACATGGGAAAAGCTTGTGATCTCAAGGCAGTTGGAACCACAGTCACCAAACAAACCACTGGTAATACAATACCCTGCCATGGATTGAAATCCTTCAATGAGGCAAGCCAGCTCCTCTTCCTTAAGAAGGCATATGTACAGGCCCATCTGAAGTTTCCAATGAACAGAAATCAGGACTATGACCCTAAAACCACCATCCCTACAGTCAAACATGGAGGTGGAATCATCATGCTTTGGGGCCATTTCTCTGCTAAAGGTACAGGCAGACTTTGCTGCATTAAGGGGCCAATAGTATTGTAAAATCTTGGATGAGAACCTCCTGAAGATGGGTCATGGACTGGTCTTCCAGCATGACCATGACCCAAAACATACCGCCAGGGCAACAAAGGGGTGGCTCAAGAAGAAGCCCATTAAGGTTATAGAGTGGCCTAGCCAGTCTCCAGACTTTAATCCTGTAGAACATGTATAAAGGGACCAAGAAACCCTAAAGATTTAGAGAAGATCTGTAAATAATACTGGGCCAAAATCCCTACTGAGATCAAACCTGGTAACCAACTATAAGAAACCTCTCACCTCTGTTCTTGCCAACAAGGGTTTCTCCACTAGGTACTAATTATGTTCAAGTATTATGACAACCTATACCATGTATTATTAATTTCCTCTGTGCCTAAATCAGGTGCTGTCACTAATTTGTTCTCTCCTACCTGGCTAAAGAGTTGTACCAATTACAATCAACTACTTTAGTTAATGGATGGGAAAAAATGGCAGGACTTTTACTATTTTTCTGCTCAAAAATAACTAAAACTAGGCAATTCTCAAGTGATTTCTGAGCTTCTGAGGCACATTTCTGTACATGATCTTCAGGAAGCAATCAAGCAGGAATGGGTTGAGTGAATGATACCAGAGTACTGCAGACATCTTTTTGACTCTATGCCCAGCCAGATCTAGTAGGTTTTGGAGAATAAAGGACTTCATAATAAATACTGATTGTAATATATAGTAATTTCATTAAATAAATAACAAGATTATTTTTATTATCTTGATGGCCTTATTAAAAAATGTGAAAACATGGAATTTCACTTTTGTATCAATACTTTTGGCCACCACTATATATTCCTCTTAAAGGAATGTTGCACTTGATATTTTTGAAGAAATGCGCCCTAATGTGTCCTAAAACATTGTGACCACTACGTAAAAAAACCAATGCTTCATGATACCATTGCCTGTTCTTTAATAGTTTTATAGTTTACTCAGATATCAATTTTGGCAACATTTAATCCATGGCAAACATAATTAAATTTCTACACTGAGGATTTAGCTATTATTGTGGTGAAGGCAGGGAGTGAACTTTGCATAACTCTGTGAACTATGTTTAAGTTCCTATTGTTGAGGAACACACAGATAATCTTAATGGTTCAATGGATTTGTGGTTAAATCTTTTTGGTTGTCATAAAACAGACTCCAAACAATTATTGTGCAACTTAGGACGTACAGTTCAAGCCGTGTATCTTGTTTTCTATCTCTCACACCAGCCTATTACTGCACGTCCTCCACTAGCACCCTACTGCTGCCCTCATCAGATCTAAAACATTTATGCTCAAAGCCAAAACAGGCTACTTTCTACCTGAATGCACTTACTGAACCCTTCTGCACACTACATTCTCTTTGAGCCTCAAACCACCATCCCAGGAGGTTGAAGGAAGTCATGCATCAGAATTCCTTTTAGTCCAGGTATCCAGAATGAACTTCTCCTGGTATATATATATATATACCAGGGGAAGTTCATATAAAAATACAGATATCAGCAGTATCAGTATTAACCAGAAGGCAGTATTTTGACAGAAACAGGTTTTAATAATGAAAACGTGTTTCATAGTTGTGCCCCAGTGTGTCAAACTCCACTGCCAATGTTTTATTAGATATACACAGTACATCAAATTCAAACTTTTAATACCAACAGTATTAAAATACAATAAAAAAGGGGGGGAAAAGATTTCATTCATACATATAAACAGTACATACACTAGATATGGTATTTAGTTTTGTTCATGTATGCCACAGTCATAAATCTGTATCATATAAAGAAAGGATGTGCAATTCAGAATCAGAAAGAGCTTTATTGCAAAGTACGTTTACACATACAAGGAATTTTTTGGTGACAGAAGCTTCCAGACATGACAACACGGGAAAAACAAACAAACAAACAAACAAACAAAAAACAGTTATTAATTATGACTCCCAAACAAATTATCACATTCCAAAGTATCATTTCGATTCCGTTTTCTAGATGTACTTAGCCTGTAGTTCAGGCAACGAATTTCTTTTAAATACTAACATATGATATTCTGTAAATTAAGAAAGAAGCAAACTGAAAGAGGCCATGATGCTGCAGATCACCATTATGCCATCCGTACTGGGTGTGATGACAAGTTTTCCTTTGCTGTCTGTGAAGATTTCTCTCCCTCTCTCTCTCTCTCACACACACACACACACACACACACACACACACACACACACACACACACACACACACACATACACTCTGAGCTCATTTCCTGAGCTGGAAAAAAACCTGCCATGGTGTCACATTCATTAAGAAGACGTCCACCCAAAACTGGCAACGCTCAAATCCCTTCTGGAATATCTGACATTTTTCCTAGAACACCCCAGAAATCTGTTTTACTTCCAAACTATATTTTATTCATTAAGTTTGTTAAAAAAAAAAAGAAAGTTTTTTTTTCATACGATTAAGTACAAATCCGAAGGCTCTTCTCATGAGCCAGTTTGCTTTTCTTTGCTGGTCGTACAGTTCAAAATGCACTCCTTAAACCAGCGAAATTAGACCAAAGGCCAGTCGTGCAGTCTGAACAACACCGTCTACAGTGTGCCATATTGTCTCTTTAATTCTGCTCCATTAAAAATACGCAGAAAACTCAAGAACAGAAGAACAGCTGACTTCTGAATGATTCATGAGTCTTTTTCAACGTTTTCAATCAGCTGCGTCCGGCACACAGAAGTGTAACACGGTCGAGCTTTGATTACGGTCACAGGCAAACTTTCTGTAGGTGTTCTTACGTCCGTCCTTTGAAAGTGTTCATGCAGGTGTAGGTTCCTGAAAACCTGTGGATTTCCTCCAGAGCGCTCTGGGGTAAGATGCTGTTTAAGAAGATGACCACAGAAAGAATGTGTGTTAGAAAAAAAGGAATAAGTCATATTTGGTAGTTTTTATTGCATATAAAAAGAGACAAGGTTAAAGTGGGTGTGAAAATATACATCCCATAATAACCTCTCATACAGAACATACCTTTTGAGGATGACCAGTGCATTCATGGTCCATGGAAGATATACGAAGGCTGTATTTGTTCTGACTGCGTCCACTGTTCTCTGTGCAACTACTTCTGGCTTCAACGGTGGAAAAAGCTTAGGGAATCTGTTAAAACCAAACAAAATATGGACTCAAAACTTACTGTACATACCAAAATCGTTATTAAAACACACATCCTTTGGGATCCTGAGACCAGATTATCAAACTAACTTATATGTTTCACACTTTTTAGAGAAAAAAAATAGGGCCACATTTTTAAAATGTGGAAGATTTCAATTATGATTTTATTTAATGTCTATAAAATAATTGCAGCATTTTATTAGTTTTAGCAGGGCATCATCCCAATTTATCTTGATACATGATAAACCTGTTTTGTAGAAATATTAATTGTAATACCAGTAAACTATCACAATTTGCCAAAAAATAAAAAAGGAGCTATATGAGAATATAATAGGACTCCAGAATTTTGTTTCATATATGATAAACTTTTATTTGGTTTTGTAAGACCATTAAAAATAATAATAATAATAATAATAATAATAATAATAATAATAATAATAATTGCTATTTGTCATTGATCTGCCTGTCTGTCTGTCCATTTAATAGTGGTCTTAAGGCATAAAAAATATTAAATCGTGCAAAGAGTTTATAACCATGAACTTAAACATGAATTATTTTTTAAATGTCATCTTAATTTTTTCAGATTTAAGGAGTATACATTTTCATTTTTAAATTTTAAAATGTATGTTGGTACAATTATTATGATTATTATTTTAAATATACAAATTTGTCCTTCAAATTTGTCCTTCAAAGTCCTTCAGAGTTTTGATGTCTCACCTCACTCTCATGCCCTGAAACATCTCAGTGTTGGTGTGGAAGGGTAGCACGGTGGTACATCCCACCCCAGGGCAGTCCAAAAGGCCAAGGGTCAGACTCTCCATGAAGGCCAAAGATGAGGCCTTGGACGTGCAGTAGTCTATAGTGCCAGGTATGGGTGAGAGGGACAGGATGGAGTTGACGCAGACGACGTGGCCCGTCTGCAGCTCTAGCATACGAGGCAGGAACGCCTTTGTAGTCTGGGAGATGAAAAGAACAACAAACAACTATGAAAAAGGTAATTGTATCGAATCTCCTGCAGGTGTTTGAAACTCAGACGGGAAAAGAATCATGCGAAGAATGTGGAAACCGCAAGTGAAGTTTTCCATTTCTCAAGCAGACACGTACAACTCGTTCACTCGGAGATAAACCTGTTTGATCTTGTGACAAGTCCAGATGCAGCTTTGGAGAGGTCTAGACATTTACTAGGATGTGCCAAGTGTTTTGACAGGATGTCTGTAATGTGGAATTTCCCTCATTCTTGCACCAAAGGATGCCACTGGGGGACCCAGCAACTCACATCAATGTTCTTTACCTTCATATCTTTCACTGAACATTAGCCTGATTTGTTTTTCCTTCTAAACAAAGTTCTAAAGCCTTCAGAAGGTCAGAAATGGAGACGAAACTGAAACCATACACCATTCCAAAGTATAAAAGGGAATAGAACCTGACAAAAATATAAATTCTCAATTTGAGACAACTAATATCAATCTATCCGCTCCGGTCTTGGGTTGAGATAAAAGTGCTATTCCTATGTAACTAAATTAGCTTAAAATGACCAAGTGGCAAAAATAGATTTATCACATTCATTGCTTGATTGTATATTTGAATAAAACTAGATCAACTTAAAGTTCATCAACACTACTTGATTGGTAAATAAGGCAGACCACACAAAAGGGCATGGTGTTGTAGGAAAACAATCAGTGACGCATTGATGTGATTAATGTAATTCTTTGCTTTTTTAAATCCAATTATAATTAAATTGGGATGTCTATGAATGTGGAGACCCTATAAATGATTTGTTACTGAAGTAACAAAGTAACACTTTTTAAAGCCATTGTAATTGAAAATGAATAAAGACCTACTGACCTACTAGAATCAAGGATTCAGAAGCACTGTGAACTTCTGGACATGCAATACAATATTTTTATTCATTGTTTGAAATGGCTTTTCTTTTTAAAATCAACATATAGTCATTATTTTTTCCTGGAGCCAGGTTTCTTTCTTTTCCTTTTTTTTTTTCATTCAATGCCAATTGAATTAATTTTAACACAATCGAATGTGCACTGATTTCTAGTTTAATATCCTACCCCCTTTTGTGGCGAACGTGATTGTTGACGTACCCAGAACTGCCCCATGGTGTTGATATGCTGCGACTTTAACAGGGCGTCATCGTCACTGTCCATCAGGCTCTTTCCATGCACCACTGCGGCATTGTTCACCAGGATGGTGACATCTCCGACCTGTCGTGATAAAGACAACAAGACACAGACCACCTGTAAGATCCCACATGAGTGTGATCCACTTACTCATCTGGCTGCGTTCCTGTGGTGACTGTGAGCTGAAGATTTGTACATCACATCCTTATCGTCTTTAGACATAAGGAGTTATCTAATGCGCTATCCGGGTGAGGGGAGTCGAGCTAGCAAATGATTCAAACATGTTCCATGTTCCATTCACTCCTGGAAGAGTGAATTATTGGTTTTGTTCACACTTTTTACTTTTCACCTCATTATGACCTCCAAAAGGACTCCTAAACTAATATGCTTTTTGTACATTATTTGAATTTATAGAATTTAACCAACGAGCCAATATTTATCTTTGGTAGTCGTAATAAACATTTAAAGTGGACTATTTAAAAATAAGCACTTGGCTGAATAAATAGCATATCATTTTAAACAAAAGCTATCCATAATTACCTTTTCTCGTACCACTTTGGCTTGCTTATACACTTCCTCCCTGTTGGCCACATCGCATATAAAGTAATGGCACTCCGTCCCCATGAGTGTTATCTCCTCACACGTGTCCTTCAGGCACTTCTCTGTGCGGCCCCACAGAATCACCTGGTAGGAGACAGGAAGTGTAGGTCAAGGGTCAAAAACCTGTGGAATACCACATTTCCTGTACAAGGCTGTTTGAAAACAAACAGTTGTTTCAGTTTAAAATAGTAAATGCCACACCCTAACCAAACCCTCCTGCTCCCACAGAAAATCTAACGATAGCTTTCGACTCCTACAGAATTTCTAAACATGTCCTTCCACTACTGCACCATCTCTAACTGCCCCTACACGCCTGCACCATGCACAGTCTAACCATGCACTTTGTGTGCGTCTCAATTCCAGGGCTGCATCTTTCAAAGGATCCATTGGTAGGATGATTACGTCATAGCATAATCATTCCTGACAATGGAGGAGACAGTAGATCTGTCCGAACCTATCCAAAGATTCTTTGCAAGCTGGGGAAGAGCTCGGAAGAGACAATGGCAGAGGTAGGACCCAAGAATATTAGAAATAAATATACTATAAAGATAAAATAAAAGATAAAAATAGAATAACTACTGACTGTTTCTGTTGTTACTTAATTACATAATCCCATACGTGTTATTTCATAATCTCCAGTATTGCTCTAGAATGTATAAAAATAAATTCATACTTAAACAGAATCACTAACCCCAGCCACAGTCAATATCTACACAATATCTAACCACACCCGTCTTTCTAATCCTGTTTATAGCATGACCACAATACATTGTAAAGAATGATTATAAGTGCTATATATGAAATTTTATATGAATTCTGGTTTGAAAAGGAAAAAAACTTTGCTTTGTCACTTGCTGAATCAAGCTACATAGAATTTCTGAGATCCCCCTGCTATTGCTAGTAAAGGTTGGGGAAAAAATACAATTCTAATGTAAGATATGGATTCTTTTTCTCTGTGACCTGTTAGAATGAGGAAAAGAAAAGTGCCTATTACTGAGAGAACAGCGGGGCCACACAGACATTGGGGGGATTAAGAGAGATGCCCATGTGAAGGAATTGGCCAGGACAGGGACACGGGGGGCCATGAGTGGGCAATTAGATCTGTCAGTCTGTGGGGTCAGGGAAAGGTAATGAAATAAGGGATGATGCTGCCTATTCTTCATCTCTTGAGCTCTCGCACACATTCTTGGTGTCATTACACGGCCTGGTGGGCAGATGGGTTTAGTCATTTTCTGCTCCAAGACACTGGAAACACTGCTGAAAAGTGTGTGTGTGAGAGAGAGAGAGAGCGACGAGCAAACGATGAGTTGGCTAAAATAGTAGATTGTATTTGACAACTTGAAGCAATGATCTGTAATAAAATTATATACAAATTTACAGCTTTGGTGTGCCACTGTATTTCACTAGCTGATGTGCAAAAAAAGTGCAGGCAAAAAAAAAAAAAAAAATTTAATTTTTTTAAAAGTCCATACGTCTTGCCTGGTTGAATTTATTTGCTCAGTCATGATAAGGCACCGTTTTCAGTAATTGCTCCACATTTATCCACGTTCTTGTGGAAAATTCTCCTCCAATGTGTAAGAGTGCAATTAAACTCATTCTTACTTTTTAAATTGCCAAACCCAGGGCTTTTAACACCCTGTAATTGAACAAGAGTCTGACAAAAGAAAGCTTTACTAAACCATTTAAATTCCACTTCCATTATCTGCATATAAAAAGCTATTTAAATTAACAAAACGCTTCGCAATAACATTCTTCCCATTCAGTAAACCTTAGAGTTCCCGACTCGGTGTTTGCACTTCCAATCTACTAAATCCAGTCGGTGGAGATCATTTATCGGCGCACGGCAGGACTAACAGGAGCATGCCTCGCAGCGTTTGTTTTACGGATGAGAGAAGCACTTTTGCGTCAGCTCCTGGGCTTGGTGTGATTGGATTTTGCAGGATAACCTCGACCAGGTATCTTTGCGTGTCTCTGCTCTGTTTGCACGCCTGATGAGGCAATTAGTGGAAAGATCTAGATTGAATTTGTGATGGGATTTGACAACAAACTTGATATTTTCTTTGGCGGACACCCATCGCGACACAATCCCTGTGTGTCATTTATCTCAGAGTCTTATCATGAAAAGTCTTTAAAGTAAGCGAGGGCTGATTCTGCATTAGCATACAATAGGGTAATACAACGAGCCACAGGCTATCGCTAATCCTTTTATAGAAAGTACACCTATTCTGATCTGCCGTAAACAAACAAAAACGAAATTCCATCACAGATCTGGAATCAAAGATTTATTACTAATAACATTACTAATACAAACAGTTTTGTCCAAACATAGGACTGATATTGCCACAAACAGTTTTGTACCCAAGTCTCCATCAGTGAACATCTGCTAAAATCAACAAAGTGGACCTCTAAACAAATGCTTTTTTCACCATATAGTAACCACTTACAGAAGAGGTTTATTGATGGTGGTGCTATCAGGTATCACCCAAATGAGAATGGGTTTCCTCCTCATGTCATGTCAGGGAATTTTTCATCACCACCTTCAACTCTGGCTTAGTGCAGCGCAATTAATCGCATAAAAATCAAAATGGCAATATGGTCCTGTGCAATTATTTAATTGCAAAAGGCTGCAATTTATTACAGGTAATATATGCATAGGCTTGAATTTATGTAGAGTTTGTCAATAATTTAAGCCCTACTATAAATCTATACGCTCACTTTCAAAAGTTTGGACACACCTTCTAATTACATGGTCTGTCTTGATTTTAATGTCTTCCTACATTGTAAAACAATGCTAAAGGCATCAATAATCACCTTTGAACAGTTGATATTGAGGTGCGTCTGCTACTTACAATCTGTAAAGTCTTCATAAAAGCTCTAATCTAACGTGCTGTTACAGCAAGTCTCATATACATACAAAAACAAGTTCCATTCCAAGAGCTCGTTTGTTAGTCCAACAAACACTGTCTAGGTCCTAGGATACTAACACAAATGGCTATACACAGCGTATTACAGTCCAATGCTCTGTACTGTATGGTTGAAAGATTAATGTTAAAAGAACAAGCAATGTCTGCCATCTTTTCACCTCGCTTCATTCTCTCATAATTACTTTCAATTTTTAGTCTCCATCGTTATTGCTTGGTGCTCCTTAGCAGTACCAGCTTCATCGTCGTTGCTTTTCTGCTTACTTCCAGACATCCTGGGCTTGTACTGCACTTGCAGAAAATGAACACTGAACGTGTATGACAATATACGCTGTGTGATTTAACTTCTAATGTTCCCATGTAGGGGACAGTGATTTCTGAAGCTGGTAACTCTAATAAACTACTCCTCTGCAGCAGAGTTACCAGCTTGTTGGTCTTGCTTTCCTGGGAAGGTCTTTATGAGAGCCAGTTTCATCATGGTGCTTGATGGGTTTTGCACTAAAATAAATAAATAAATAAATTTCTTTATGTGTGCACTTGAAGTTGAAAAATGTTGCCATTCCTCTATAATCCTACACCTGGTACACTTTAAACTCCTCACAAAACACAGTGTCCTGTGTGATGGGAAAAATAAATTTCAAGAATCAAATTGGCATAATCACAATACAAATCAAATCAGCATCTAGGTTTGGTCTAAAGTTTGGATTTATTTTCTACATTGTAGAACAATACTGTATTTTTTCATAACTATGAAATAACATATGGAATTAGGTACAACAACAAAAGGCTGTTGTTATTTTAAGACACGAATGTCAGCTGTTCTAGAAGAACATTCTTGCAAGAATGATAGTGTCAAGTGCATTTGCATTAAAAAAAAAAAGGTTTTATGTGTCTGAAGCACTGTCGCCTTGCACCTCCAAGGCCCGGGTTCGATTCCCGGCCAGGCTTGATTCCCATCTCTGTGTGCATGTGTGCATTTTTCCCCATCTCTACTGATTATTATTATTATTATTATTATTATTATCTTTTACAAAGAACAAATAACATTATGTCCTTAAAACCCATAAACATTTTGACTCTCTAAGTTTCAGACACTCACTCACTCATCATCTATTCCTCTTTATCCTGTATTCAGGGTTATGGAGGGCCTGGAGGCTATCCGAGGAGACTTAGGGTACGAGACAGGGCACACCCCCTGGACAGGGTACATCTCAGGGCACACACACATACACTCACACACACACACACACTCATTCACCTACTATGGGCAATTTGGGAATGCCAATTAGCCTAATCTTCATGTCTTTGTAATGTGGGAGGAAACCGGAGTACCCGGAAGAAACCCACCAAGCACGGGGAGAACATGCAAACTCCATGCACACAGAGACGAGAATCAAGTCTAGTGCTAGCTTCAGACACATAAAACATATATATTTTTTAAAAATGTAACATTTTCATTTTGAAGTCTGCAAGGAGTCTAGCGCCATTGTATGAATCTAGAAGGACTGTATAAAATGAATTGATGCAAATTTATGTGAAGTGCATACAAATCATGTGATGCTCATCTTTTAAACTGCTCTCCCATGTAGACTTAAATTTCATTATAATAAAAAGGTTCTGTACCACTTGACGTTTCTTCCTTACTGCTTAATGTGTGTCAATTTCTATTCATCTCTGCCATGTTTCCTTCCAAACGTTATAATGAGCAAGTTATAATGAGTCATGTGATTACGCACATCTTCTAGTTTATTTATTTCTTTTTACTGCACTCATTATAAGGGGATTTTTCATATTTTACAAACTGTACTGAAGGATAAATATTTTAATCATCATTTAAACATTTAGCCCTTAAAATTAGTCTTTTACTTTGTGGTAAAGTACAAGGGATGTTCAAGTCAAACTGGGACCTTTGTGCAGAAAAACTAATTAAAACTATTTACTGATAAACTAGAGATAAAGTAAATAAATAAATAGTAAATAGGGGCAAAAACAGAGTTGTGTGTTTAACATTTATGCTATTTTCTTTGCTGGCAGGACACAGTGTTTACATCCAGCACATTTTCCACATGTGCTGCATTTAGAAAGCTTTATCAGATTACTGATATGCATGTAAACGGAGTAATCAGCTTATTGCCCAAATCTAAATTTTGTAAACAGTAGTGGCTGTGTGCGTGTGTGTGTGTGTGTGTGTGTGTGTGTGTGTGTGTGTGTGGGAAAGCAGGGGGGCGGAGAAGAAGGCCACCAGGAGTTCATGAGGCAGTCGCCTGCCGCTGTCTAATTAGTGTGGAGACAGCGGGGTCAGCCACAGGGCACTGCCCAGCTGGAAGCTGTATGCAGTCCTGCTGCCCTCCCCCACACACACACACATACACACACGCACAAAAAGCAAGAGTGCAATTTACATGAGGCTCACTTCCTTAACACCTCAGTACCAGTTCCAGCTTCGGCACCTTTAGTAGCTGTCATTGTGCCTGAGGCAATGACGAGAGAACTGACGAGAACTTTGTGATCTGTGAGGATCTAATGTGCACATATGCTCCGTCCTGAGACCTTAAACACCTCGTAGGTATTGGCTTAGGCATGGAACTTCAACCTCGTCCATGTTTTGACATCCAGTTGCCTAAATGCATCATGAAGTTAAGATCATATTTACTGCTAGTGAGAGACAGTAGTCAGAATGATCCTCACGTGACCGCTTTTTAAATCTGTAATGCTTATAAGCCATTCTTGCAGTCTTTTCTTTAAAAAAACAAAACAAAAAAATAAACTTTTATACAGGCCTCCTGGATTAAGTGTGTCGGGCTGCACCTGGAGCCGGGGTGGTGTGTCGGGTCTTTACAGTTTTCTGGAGGTGCATTTATTGGGCAGGTTTCTCGGAGTTCCTGAAGAATGGGCCGATTGTGGAGCTGGCGAGTGCAGGTGCCATTCCTAAAGCCTTCACACCTTGACAATGAGAGACGTGCTGAGAGCTTCCTTTGTGGCGCAGCTGTAAAGAACAAAGTCTTTATGGGAGTGGAAAGACGAGTACGAGGAGTAGTTCTCAAAGAGGTTTCATCTGCCGATGCAGAAAATCACAACGCTTACTGAATGCCCCCTGGAAAAACCACAATGCCGCCCGGTATTTTTAGTATTGTTGGTTAGTCAGTGGTTAGGTTGAGAAAAATACAGAAAAAAACGCCTTCGTCATTGTGGTCACTGAGGTATTGCAGGCCTGCAGTCGTAAAGAAGGCAGCCATTCACTTCCCTTCCTTTCTGAGTGTAAGATGATTCCTGATTTATCTGTTTAAAATTATAGCAAGATGGCTTCTCTAATCAAATCCATTTATTTGTACACAAATAAAGGTGGCTACTGAGAATGCCGGAACCTTTCTTTACAAACTTCCTAAACTATCCTAATGTAAAAAGTGTGGGTTTGAGAGGTGGTAGTGGTGGTGGGAACAGTGGTGAACAGTTTATTCAGTTTCTTTATTCAGATATCTCCCAAACGTTCTTCAATTACTTAAAGCATGTGCTCCGTGAACGCCTGGGATTAATTAGAGAAACTGAAAATGGTGCTAAAAAACATCTTGTTGTTCGAATGTAATGAAATGAATGTAATGTTTGCATATACTGTATACACTTTAAGCGGCAGTCGGATTTCAGAATATGTGAGTATGTATTAAAGCTAAAAAAAATAAAGCACTTTCACATCTCTGTCTTTGAAAACTTCATGTTTCACACTGAAGGCTCCTTCCAAAACAAGCTAAATAAACTCGACATCTCCTTGCAGAAACCTTCCTCTTTTCTGAAACGTTTCTTATTAAGACTGTTGCTCAGAGATGGATGTAACCAGTCGCTGCTATCTTGCATCATTATTTTTAGCTTGCGCATCATTACTTTAAAATGGCAACAGTTCCATCCCTTTTCTACAGTGAAAGTGCTGAGAGGACTTGAGGGACTGAGGGAGGGCTTGGTGGTTTTGAATCAGACGTTTTGTTTTTATTTCCAGTTTCTATTTCAAGGATGAATTTCGTGCATGTTCAGGATGGAGTGAAGCAGCTGCCACATTTTGTACGTGCTCCTCGCTTACCACAAGATGTCATCGAATCCTGGGTTGTTTCCAGGCCTGACAGGCCAAGTGCTACAACTCACAGTGCATACAGAGCAAACAGGACCAAAGTCTAAAGCACATAAAGCTCTAAGGCACAGGATGACAGCAATATTTCTACACACATGTCCTGTAGGTTTATTACACGACTGTAAATGTTTATCTGCATTATGCTCCTTCTGCTGTTATGCTAATTCTAAGAAATCCTAATTTTTTAAATTATGATACTCATTTTATATACATTATAATGTTGTTGGTTTAGGGAAAGGCCCGGCTTTCTTCAAAGTGATGAAGCACTATGTTGTTTTTATGAATTTGTGGTTGAATTCTATTGGATTTTATGGTCTAAACACTAACCCCACCCCTCACTTCAACTTTACCCTTCAGTTCTATTCATCTTTTCTTACATATTAAGCTTTCATTATAGGTTTGCACAAGTGAACCCATTTTGTTTGCTATAGTTGTATAACTGTGTCTCTAATATAAGGAATCAGACACAAAGGCGCTGTGGATGGTGCAAGGCAGACTTACTGAGCACATGAGTTTTCATGACATCATGAAAACCGGACTTTTAAAATAAATGCAATATTGAAATATCTGAGTGAAATCGTACTAAGTCTAAATTCTCAAAATCAAACCAGCACAGCCAGATAATGTGGTTGGGAGTCAAGCCACTCCAGCATGTAAACCTCAATCAGACACAGAAACACACCCGGTGTTGTCTGCCTTCACATAACACTATAACCTCATGGGATAGCAGGCATCTCATTTGTACAAAAAGTAAAGTGTATGAAATATGAACGCTGTTAAGCTGCCCGTGTTTTCACTGTTCAAAGTGCTACCAGTTTGCCGCTAGCTAACTTGTTTGTCAATTGTTTTGTTTTGGGATGTAATAGGACGACCAGGAATACAATACTAACAAGCTAAAAGACTGCATATTGCCACCTATCTTAGTGGACATGCTTAGGCCAGTAAATCGATTCTCCTGCCGTGCTCGTGTAATAGGACAAGGACATCGGACTACTGATAGTAAGGTCCTGGGTTCACATCCCAAGTTGTCACTTTTGAGTCCTTGAGCAAGCTCTTGAGCTTCAACTGCTCAGATGCATAATTAGACAGAATGGAAGTTTCTCTGCATAAGAGCATCTGAAAAATTCCATACATGTAAAGTCATGTAACCATTCTTTTGCAATGATAGCACATCAGAGAGAAATTAATTTCTCCTAAACCACAGCAGTTTGGCAAAGATTACAATTTTTATTTTGTAACAATCGACATGTATTTATTATCCAGCTCTAACTACATTTAAAATTATGGCGCATCTGTGAAATTTGTTAGTTCCGGTTATAAAGCTGCTGCATAGAGATTCCATAACCAGCCCATATTTTTACATTTAAAACCACAAAGAACAAAGTTCCTCAGTTCAGATCTCGGATCTTTAGTTCTCAAACCTTTTACCTCTGAATTTACAAACCCCTTCGTCTAGAGACTCCTTCTAAACATCTTAAATTAACATCTCCTTACAGGAAACAAGCCTGTACAAGTCATATATCAATATAAATGATTTGAACAAGAACATTAATATCCTAACCTGTGATCTGAATTACAGACAGCGCTACTGGTTGTTGCTGTTAGAGGAAATTCTTCCGATATTAAGACGCTCGTGTCAATTGCTAGCCTGTGTGGGTTTCTCACATTTCCAGCCTGTTTTATGATTGTGAAACTGTTGTTTCAGGCTTCACAATCATACACATGTTGTGCAACAGCAGGTTAAACGAGGTGAAGATTACCAAGGTGTCTGGAATCCTAACAATTATATTTATGATGTGATTGGAAATAAAACGCACAGTAAAAAGAAAAGCACTCCTAACCTAATCCATACATACTGTGGGTGATGTGAAAGACCATGTGTATACAGTAGATGTAACGTAATTTCATTTACTACATGCAAATCTATGTTCTGAAGATATCAAAACATATGATGATGGCTTATTAATCACCATGCATTTATTTAAGGGAGCTCCCTTCACCTATTCAGTCATGATCATTGATCTGTTTAGTAAAAGACGGCATTTTCAATTTGATGAAAAAAAGATGATGTAATCTTGCACAAGGGATTGATTTCAAAACTAATCTATTGAAGTGTAGCGAATGACTGGTTGACTTTGTATACAACTCTTCGACCTCGATTTTGTTGAACTGCAAATAAAGATGAACTGTTTCCCTTTTTATCTTTGTAGAGTTATGCAGCATGTATCAAAAATATTAAGTCATGAATAGCTTTTGTTAACAAAAACTGAAAAAACTGACAAAATACAAATAATCTAATTGATTGATGGTGAAAGAACTGTGGCATAAAAATGTTCAACTGTTGAAATATATTACAATATTGGTGTCATATTGGCAGACACAGATGAAACAAAATTCAAAAATATAATCGTACGTTTCTGAGTCAGTTAGAGCTGAGCGATATGATAAAGTGATGCAAACATCATAATATATTACCATCATGATACATCATTATATGTATGATCAGGTCTCAAACTTTTAAAACCACAGAACCTAAAAAAATATTTACACTACTTTTAATGTTTTGGTGATAAACACTGCAACTGTAAACTGACCAGAGGACGTCATTGATTTTATACTTTCTACTGATAGAAAGGGAACATTCTGTACATCTTTTCAGCCTTTATTTTCGGACATAAGAAATAAAATGACAGGGAAAAAACACGAAAATACTGTTGCACTTTTATACTTCATTCCCAGTATTTCCATTATTTTTCCATACTGTATATATAGGGATTTTTTTTAACAAAATGTTTGCAAAAATATATATGTATAATATTTTCCCCCCAGATAAGAATGCATTTAGGCATTTCATTAAACGTCCTGAAATCATTTTTATTTCTGGGATTGGGAAGCTGTGACAAGTTCTACCAAGGAACTGCACTTGCAATCACATGCTGACCTCAACTTGACTAGCAAATTCAAAGAAACCAGTCAAACTGGGAAGTGAACGTCCATAAACGTCATCATGTGAAGGACATCTTTTCAATAAAGTTCCCAAATCTTAATTTATCCTAAACGAAAGCCTTTCAGGGCACCTTGTATCATTATATTTTATTTAGCTTTTGTGCGTGTGTGCTTCTATGATTAAAATTATTAGAATTGAATGGAAAATGTTGGTAGTCAGTTGCAGGTTTTGGTTACAAGTTGCTCAAAAATCGAATTGTATTGCATATTATATCAAAGTATATCCTATACGTAATGCATATTCTGTATCGTCATGTTATATCGCCCAGGTCTAACAATTACTCAGTGCGCAAAACCGCGCGTAATCCTCTGTACTTTTGCTTCCCCTCCTTTCTGTATTATTATTATTATTATTATTACTACAGTTTGTGTGTACCTTCTTTGTCCCGCACTTGGCGAACTCTCGGGCCAGGTGCCGACCGATGCCGCGTCCTCCGCCGGTAATGAGCACCACATCCCCGGACACATCTCTGCGTTTGCCAGGTATGAAGACGCGCGCGAGCGCTTTGACGGCGCAGCAGAAGATCTGCAGGGGCAGAAGCAGCAGCGCGGAGCACAGCGTCCTCAGGGCCATGTCGGTGCTTCGGCGTGCGGTGCTATGCGGCGCGCAAATGCGTGCAAGCTTACACACACTAAAGAGTTTGCCGGTTCTCTTTAGACACAGATATTGTGCTTTCTTTTAATGCAGCCTGATCTCGTGCGGCTCTGCTCGTGCGTTCTCCTTTATGTCACGCACATTAACAAACTTCCACAGCCTATATAAGCGGAGACTTTCTTCTGCGTGCGCGCGCGCGGACTGATCACCCGTAGTGACGGCGTCGCCTCGCGCTGGGGTGAGCGAGACTCAGCTCGCGCCGCCGCCGCCACGAGGGACTTTTTAAAGTGACCGTTAATCCTGATTGACAGCTCGAGAGGGCTGGAGGAGAAGTCCGTCTCCGTCACCCTCGCGCACTACAGTGTAACGAGTCGGTATAGCGTACACGGCGCGAGCGCAAAGCACGCGATGGCTGCAGGTGCTTATTCACTTCAATTTAACACTGGGAACGTTGTCGCGAGCTTGTTTTTTTTTACGTGCTGAAAGACCCCTCCCCCCTCGCGCGCCTCGCAGCGTTCCGTCACCGCGCTCGCGCGGCAGTCTTGTCGCTTTTCCAACCGACGGGTCACGTGCCCGTTGTTCGCGCTGGGTTTGTGCAAAGTCTCTAAAGCTGTTGTGTTGTGTTATGTAAAAAAATAAAAATGGCAGAACAGGGTTGTTGTTGTTGTTGTTGTGTCAAGTGTGATTGAAGAGCAGCAGTCAGTGAGAGTGTAAGATTTCTTCCAACCGGTTAGACAAGAACAAGGACAAGACATTCTCAGTTGTGAACAAAAAAATGTAAGAAGTTACAGGACGTAGGCTACAAGTAACAAAATAATGCAATATTCACAATATGTGAGGAACATTTCATGGAGCCTATCACAGTAGACTTAGTGCACAAGGCATGGATAGGATGCCAACCCATCACAGGGCATACACATTATGGGCTATTTGAAACTCACCAAGCACGGGGAGAACATGCAAACACCACACAAGAAGTGGGAATTTGACCCCTTGTCCCTAGAAGGGCAAGGCCACAGCGTTAACCACTATGCCACTGTGCCGCCCCATTAGCATATATAATGGAAATAATAAACAATAACACCCATCTATACCACTTTAACCTGCATACAGAGTTATGTGTGGGCCTATCCCAGGAGACTTATGGCATGAGGCAGTGTGTGCCAATCAATTACAGGGCACACGCATACACTCATTCACACACTACAGACAATTTGGTACACCAGTTAGCCTTATCTGCATGTTTTTGGGAACCCACCAAGCATGGGGAGAACATGCAAACAGACCTGAGACGGGAATAGAACTCGGACCCCGGAGATGCAAAACGACAGAGCTAAACATTAAGCCACTGGGTTGCCTTAATTAACAAAAACACTCTCACTCACTCATCATCTATACCGCTTAATCCTGTATTCAGGGTCACGGGGGGCCTGAAACTTATCCCAGGAGACTTAGGGCACGAGGCAGGGTACACCCTGGACAGGGTTTAACAAAAACAGTGATTATTTATTTAGAAATCCATCCTGAAACGTTTAAACGTTCTTATGTATATGGGCTAAGGTAGCTCACTAGGCATTGGACTAGTGATCGGAAGGTCCCCGGTTCAAACCCCTTAAGGCCTTTAACCCACCACTGCTCAGATGTATAGTAAGATAAAAAAGTAAGTCGCTCTGGATAGGGGCGTCTGCCAAATGCTGTAAATGTAAATGTGTCTAGGAGTGTGGCTGGAACTATTTACAATGGGGTGTCCTAATGACTTTATTGGGGTGGCAATCTTGGCTGAAGTGAACTACTATTCCGTATCCACAGAAGATGACACAATCTGGCCTGTCTTATCTGTGTATGGCTTGAGTAGGATCGCCATATGAAAAGAGCAGGCAGACGCTATGAAAAATATCAATATAACGTATGCTAGCCTTACTAATTTGATATCAGCAGCTGATGGAATCTAATAACGAAAGTAAAATAAATTTATTAGTTAACGTTAGTTAAAGATATAGTTTTATAATGAATGATTTGATGTTATAAATATAAAGAATATTATTAGTGTAAACTAATTTACATAAAGGTTTACCAATGCTTATGTAGTAACTTTGTGTTAGCTAACTACATTTGATATAATAAAGTGTCTAATTTGAATAGATGAGGTGGTATTATTCTCTTTGTGCCTTACCAACATTAACTAATATAGGTTCAGAAATTGGCTAGCTTACTCCTTGTGAAGATCACATACACATTACAGGTCAACTTAAACATGCCCACTGTAATTATAACTACATTTTGGAAGTCAATATTTTCTCAAAATTAACCATTTGTGACCCCTTCAGCAATGTTAATGTTTCTCAGTCTGGCTGACCATTTGAAAGTCTGGATAGCAGGAGACGCTAAGTGTAGGTTCTGCACAAATGTAGTTGTGTGAGCTTGATACCAGTTCATTCAATTACTGTAAATCAACATTGCGACGCATAGTATCAGGAGTACATAAAGTAGCACTTCGCATTAATACAGATAATTTACCAAGGAAATCGTAATAGCTGACTAGATAGCAGCCATCAAAAGACAAACATGAAGGTGTCCATGTTTGAGTCCCACTTTGAACAGTACCGTATGCTCATGGAGGTAAAAATAAATAAATAAATAAATATATATATATAATTATTTTCTCTAAACAGTCCTTACAAGGTAGCTAGCATGTTATTCTTGCTCATATAGCTAGCATTGACTGTGAAAAACGGTTAGTGAGTTTGTTGCAACTCTATAATGATTTCATGTTTTGAAGTTTGCTTAGCTAGACTAGGTAGTGTAATGTATTCTGTAGGTCTATTTAAAAAGAGCAGTTAAAGGACTTTTTATCTTTTTAACACCACAACACTGGCTGATATATTGCACTGTCATGCAAAACACTGGATGCCACTAGGAGGCACTATAGAGATGTGAACGTTCTCATGTCAGCAAAGAAAACAATCTTCTTCCACATTAAGCCTTAAAAGTGAAAAGCTAATTATTTTTGTAGAAGAAAAAGTTATAAATTAATATGTATGAATGCATCAATTTATGCTAATATATTATGAAATGTTTGATATATTTTGGAAAGTATTAATAAAAATGTGATTTACTAAGGAAACAGAATTTTCACTTTTTTTTTTTTTGCAATTTTATTTAAAAATTCCATTTAAATGGTATGATACACATTTAAAGTAAAAACCCACAAAGTCAGATTTGTTGCGTTTAATGCTCACTCCATAAACCTGAAGCCTGCTTCTGAGGTCTGTATGGCAACATCACTCTTGTTTCTGTGTATTCATCATAATACACTCATCTGTTTTCACTTAAGCCAGTCCAAAATAATCCTGTAAAAAGGTGTTGAAGGCTGTAATAACATGGCCCTGAGTGCTAGGATAACAGCGACAGCCTGTGTGTCACTGACAGGCTTGTTATTGAATGTTGTCGAGTAGTCCTGGGTATGTTGCGTATATCACTACTAGATACTTTCCTCCAAAATCCTCAGCCAGCATTAAGATAAAACCCACCAAAGCCTCCAGGCCTGGGTGAAAAAGCACGATTTCCTCTGGCTGCTGAAGCCCCAGAACACGGGAACCTTTGTAAATACCTCTTAAAGCTCCCAGACTGTAAATCCAGGAGCCAGAAAAGAGATTCCAGTCTGTGATTTTTGGCCCTGGCTTTCAGCTTTTACTGGGGAAAGCTGAATGGAGGATTGCTCCAACTGGAACAGCCGCACAATGGACGCTTTGTACCGGCGTGAGCTTCTTAGTAATGGCCCAGAGACTCTCTGGAAAAGCTAAATGGTTGTCTAGTTTTGGAAAATGTGTTACGGTGAAATGTGCCTGCCGCTTGACTGCCTTTTTCAGTTGCACAGAAGTAAAGAAACTTGTGAATTTGATATCATACAATAATTATTCATGCAAACTTCAGGCTCATAGATTTCGTATAAGTTTCAACATGTCAAAGACAAAGATCAGTAAATGTGTAGTGTTGCCAGATCTTCGTGGTAGAAACTTTGAAGGTTAATAAAATGAACCAAGTCAATTCATGTGGCATTTATTGTAATTTCAATCCTATACAGAAACACAGCAATGTTACTGAAGGGCCATGGTGCAGCGTAAAACAACACAGGACTACATGAGAGTACATCTAACTCAATTTAACAACAATGCGGGTGTGCATAAAGTGCTAATGTGTGCAAACAAAGCAAGACAGTTCAATTTCTCCTAAATGCAGTGCAAGACAATACAGTACAGAGGATAATGCAACCTATAGGAACATGCTGGTTTGTAGTAATAAAGCAACTGGTCAATAAAGTATAGTATGTAGGTTACAGTATTTTTAGAGCAGTTTTGCATTTTTAGATGCATTTTTAGATTTGGCATTAAAGTATGTAGTAAGATTAGACATATTCAGGGTTACTAACATTAAATTTAATTAGAATCTCTAGAGAAAATACAGCCCAAACCAATATAACTTATTATGATAAAAAAAGAAGGTAACTTTAGAAATTGTCAAATAAACAAAAATGAAATATACTTCTATTAAATGTTAGATCATTTAACTGTTTGGTTATTTCATTCCATTGATGAGGGGTAAAAATAGAAAAAGCTAAACATCCCAGAAAGTTAGTTCTGTATGAATTCATATGATCATCCAAAAGTAGCCACCGTACCCATTATCTTTGCAATTTAAAAAAATGAGAATAAAAACAGATTAAAAAAATTTTTTTTTTTAGTTTTAGTTATGAAAAAAGTAAGTGTTTTTGTATATGTATGGGCATGAACAGGGCAAAGGACAATCCAGTTTACTATAAAATTAAAACACACTAACATGTTGTTGTTAGTCTTTAAGCTGGTCCTGTCGTAGAGATGCCACAGCCAATCTGCACACCTTCCTCACCATCCACGCCTTCCTGATGCAGCTCCACCAAAATTTCAACGCTTTGGTACCCGAGCCACTTAGTTCTCACTTTTGCCTCATGGCACGGTGCTCCATCGTGCTGGAAAATGCATTGTTCTTCACCAAACTGTTGTTGGATTGTTGGAAGAAGTTGCTGTTGGAGGGTGTTGTGGTACCATTCTTTATTCATGGCTGTGTTTGTGAGAGTGAGCCCACTCCCTTGGATGGAGAAGCAACCCCACACATGAATGGTCTCAGGATGCTTTACTGTTGGCATGACACAGGACTGATGGTAGCGCTCACCTTTTCTTCTCCGAACAAGACTTTTTCCAGATGGCCCAAACAATCGGAAAGAGGCTTCATTCGAGAATATGACTTTGCCCCAGTCGTCAGCAGTCCATTCGCCATACTTTTTGCAGAAGATCAATCTGTCCCTGATGTTTTTTTTGGAGAGAAGTGGCTTCTTTGCTGCCCTTCTTGGCACCAGGCCATCTTCCAAAAGTCTTCGCCTGACTGTACGTGCAGACGCGCTCACACCTGCCTGCTGCCATTCCTGAGCAGCTCTGCACTGGTGGCACCCCGATCCCGCAGCTGAATCCTCTTTAGGAGACGATCCTGGCGCTTGCTGGACTTTCTTGGACGCTCTGAAGCCTTCTTAACAAGAATTGAACCTCTTTCCTTGAGGTTCTTGATGATCCTATAAATTGTTGATTTAGGTCCAATCTTAGTAGCCACAATATCCTTGCCTGTGAACCCATTTTTATGCAACGCAATGATGGCTGCACGCGTTTCTTTGCAGGTCACCAGGGTTAACAATGAAAGAACAATGATTTCAAGCATCACCCTCCTTTTAACATGTCAAGTCTGCCATTCTAACCCAATCAGCCTGACATAATGATCTCCAGCCTTGTGCTCGTCAACATTCTCACCTGAGTTAACAAGACGATTAGTGAAATGATCTCAGCAGGTCCTTTAATGACATCAATGAAATGCAGTGGAAAGTTTTTCGGGATTAAGTTAATTTTCATGGCAAAGAAGGACTATGCAATTCATCTGATCACTCTTCATAACATTCTGGAGTATATGCAAATTGTTATCATAAAAACTTAAGCAGCAACTTTTCCAATTTCCAATATTTATGTCATTCTCAAAACTTTTGGCCACGACTGTATTCCAATACTGCAGAAAAACAATGGACTTGGCAACTCACCCCTTGTGTGTATGCGCTGAAGTGGTTGTCTTTCATCAGTTTCATCAGCGTGTCACTGCCATCTACAGATCAAGAGTGAAAAGTTCATGTTCAGTCAAGCACACTTTGTTCTTTCTTCTTTAACTCTAATGATAAGAATGATAAAAAAGAAATCGCAAACACAGCACAGATATAAAAGCTTTCACTTATTTTTTGCATTTATTGAGTTATGTGACTTATATATTGTGCGTAATTACACACAGTCTGAGGTGGGAAGAGGCTCTCAGAACCTGGACTGTTAAAGAATAGTAAAAAAAAAAAAAAAAAAAAGCATTGCCTAGTTTTAGTCAACTTGTGCTTACTGTAGCCTCAGATTTCTGTTCTTGTCTGAGTGAACGCGTATGAAAATGTCAAATCTCCTGAATAAAGCTGCATTTATAAAAATATATAAAAATGTTCCCCATTTTGTCCTAACCGTATACAGGGTGTTGCAATAAAGTTGCAACATAGGAGCAACCTTAAGCTAAAAGTGCTAAAACATTCCATGCAAAAAGCTGCTTCAATAGTCCTTGAAATTGGTTATTTAGCCCTTTAGGTCATTTGGAGGACATCTGGCGCTGGTGGAATTGTGCAAGACTCAAGATAACATTAACACAGTGCTTTAAGTCAGAAAGGTGTTTGAGCTGTTGAATGCTTCACTTCGGTGCAGTCATGTACATAGGAACTGCTATTCTGATTATTGGTTTCGCTGCTCTGGCTGCGGCGTTTTGCCTTTTGATAATCGGATTGGTGTTTTCTGAGTTAATGAACGCTGAAATTCCTCCTGGACTTAGTAATGGTGGAAAACTTCACCTTGTGCACTGTTTTATGGTGGGCATAGCAGTTGTGGTGAGTGTGTACATTGTGACTTGCTATTTTAGTCATTACATTACAACAGGCATTACAGTTTAAATCCTCTAGTTGATCCCAGTTGTGCATTACTCTGAGTCTCGATAGTTGAAATGTGACACAATGCTTATCTTTCTTTTTCCGGGTTTGTGTTAGTGCTAAAGGCCGAGTTATCGTATAACTCAGTGCTCGATGTAAAGTCCTTTCGAGTGAATACGTCCTGAATGAAAATAAAGTAAAGTAAAATAAAGTAATGATTATTTCATTGTTCCAATTTTAAACAAATCAGTCATCCATTATAAAATTTATAACCTGTAAACTTTTAAATATTAATGTTGATTACATTTGGTAATCTTGATATGATAACAGTCAGGTGCATCAAATAAAATGAAACAGATTAATGTGTAATCACATTGAAACAGGTCAAGATCAAAACCATGTGCAGTCATTATTCTTTGATCTGTCTGCTAAAATTTAGAGGAAAACTTTTTAGAGTATTACAACATTTAATGCTTTTATTGTTCCATAAATGACCCCGAATGGATTAGAAACACGTCTACAGTACATCTTTCCCCTCATTAAATATGCCCTTTGGTACAAACAAAACTGCATTAAGCTAAAACAAACAAGCAAACAACAAAAAACATTCCTAAAACCCATACAAAAATAGGAAAAGGAAGGAAAATAAGTCAACAATAAGCAACATTCCTAATAATGTACATATTTATAGTGTTAAATTATGAAATCAAATGTTGATATTTTATTATGTGCAGTATGTTGACACTGAATTATTTTTTATTATATACAGTTAAAAAAACTCTAGTGTATGTTAGCTCTTAGCTAGACAATGTGGTTGAAAACCCCCAACAAATTAAACTTGGCCAGCAAATTCTTTTCTTTTTTTCTTTTTTTTTTCTGTAATATGTATATTGTGCAATCATCCTGCTTCGGAAAAAAGTGAGTGTAAATTAAGTTCTGACTGCAGCTGAAGCTAACTAAAATTAACTGCTGCCCCGGCCCAGCTACTTTTTAGCTAAATAACACGTTTGCAGTTGGCTAATGCTAGCAACTCTAGAACATGTTAGTGGTTTTTAGGTCAATGAGATCCACGCTATACTGTAGGTGTAGATGAAGTGGTAAGTGACAAATGATTTATAGTATTTGAAACTTTTAAAATTTCATTCCCATATATATGACTGTGTTGGTCATGTGTCTACATATTGTTTATATGATATTAATATTATTATATTATTATGATATATTAAATATTAACGAATGCACACAGATTCTAAAAGTGTCAAGGTAATACTGTAATTCATAGCACAACTTTCATATGTTCATATGCGCCTGCCCTCAAGTCTTATTTACACTGTGGGATAAATTTTTTTTTTTTTTCTGATAAATGTTGTGTCAGGGTCGAATCCTGGAGCGCCTGGGTTTGTGTCATCAAGTGCGTTTTACTCGATGGTGTACGGATCGTGCAATTGGCCGCCAACGCCCCCCTCCTGCCGGCCTCCGCATTAAGGACTCGACGTTTGCTGGAGTGCCAGTGAGGATCTACGAGCCCACAGCTGTCTCACAGAACAAAAGACGAGGACTCCTGTATTATCATGGAGGAGGATGGGTTGTTGGCAGCATCAGTGAGACACACAGCTTGTTTGTTCATTTTATTTGTTTGTCTAAGTAGTCAGTAATGTCGCATTTTCTCCAAAATTTTTTTAGACTTGTATGATGAAATTTGCCGGCACATTGCAAAAGAGACTGATACTGTGGTCGTGTCTGTGGGGTAAGAAACAAAAAATCTGGTCATTTTTATCTAAGTAAAATAATTATGTATATGTATGTGTTAATTAAAGAGAATTGTTTTGTGATCCATATTTAACTCACGTAAGTGTCCATTGTTGATGGGTAATGGGTTTGTATAAATGGTTAAAAAGTTAAAGCTAAAAATCAGCTTTAATTAAATCAGTGATGTTATTTCAGGTTGAAGCCCAAGTACATGTCTGTCTGTCTTTCTGTACAGCAGAACTTTCTGCCTAACTTATTAATACAAAGAAATTAAATGTTGTAAGGTTGAGTATCTTACGCCTTGTTAATGCCAAGATGTACTTTGTGTGTTGTCAGCCAAATACACTCCTAGTTCAGTAACTCAGAGAGTGATCACAGATAAGAAGTCGAAAAAATTGATTGAATAAAGATTAAGTTTTGTCTCCAGCACGTTAAAATTCATTTATATCACTTCAGCGCTGTTATTTCAGCGGTTTCGGGTCCTCTAATGTAAAAAACGTAGAGATATCATTGAAAGAGCGATTTCTGACCAATGTACAGACAAAACCTTTCTTTTATTTATATAGATAAATCATATATTGTGGTATATGTACTCTGACATTACATTTTAAATATTTTTTCATTCATTTGTTGAGAAGGTATAATAAAGCATTGTGCTGTTTGTTATCCTGACAGTTACAGACTTGCTCCTGAGCACCGGTTTCCTGCTGCATTAGATGACTGCGAACTCACTACGCGTCATTTCCTGTCTGTGGCGGCTGAGTTCAATGTGGACCCGCTCCGTGTGGCACTGGGAGGAGACAGTGCAGGCGGTAATTTGGCAGTTGCTGTCAGCCAGAGGCTGGCTACAAGCCCGGATGGGCATCTGCCATCGCCCTGTGGCCTCGTCCTCATCTACCCAGCTCTGCAGATGGCCGACTTTAACCTGCCCTCTTATAGGCAGAACCACGCTGTGCCTGTATTGTTCCGCGCCCGTACAGTCTTCTACTTCCTTCAGTACCTAAATGGTGACATGTCTGTGTGCCAGGATGTGCTGGAGGGCAGACATGTTCCTGCTGAGTTAAAACTACACTACAGCAAGTGGCTCGACCCTTCAAACCTCCCACCTGAATTCCAAGATGGTGGAAAGCAGGAGGTAACAACCCATGATGGTGAAGTGTATCACATAGTTAAAGATGGTCTCGAGCCAGGGATTTCCCCTTTGCTGGCTGAGGATGAAGTGCTCCGCTTCACGCCACCCACTTTTATCCTGACCTGTCAGTATGATGTGCTGAGGGATGATGGGATCCTGTTCAGGAAGAGGCTACAGGACCTGGGAGTCAAGGTCACATGGTATCATGTCCCTGATGGCTTCCATGGCATTATGAACTTCTTTAGGAAAGGCAGCCTGACCTTTCCTGCTGGTGTGAAGGCCATGGAGCAAATTGTCAGCTATGTAAAAACTCTCTGAGTCTTGTTGGTTCTAATCCTTTTTTAGTCTGTATTGATTGTGATTAGCGTACACAAGACTTTCAGTATGCTGTCCTGCATAGAGGAAAGACGTGAACGCTGTTTAATCCAAATTGTTGTCAATAATAGTTTATAGAAACATTTTCAATATGAGGTCATGGCCTGTTTAGTCAGGCTTCTTAGTGGTATAGAGTTCAGAACAGTGGTATAGAGTACAGAGTTGATTATTGTGCAAAAATCACTTTTGTATAAAGCACATACAGCAACAATGATATTAACACACGTTGCATCATACAAAGCAATAAAGTATTCACATAAGAAATATGAGCTTTCTCTATATCTTTTTTTGTGAAGCACCAAAACTCTGAACAGATGTGTTACCTCAACACTTGTTTAAATCCTTCTGGACCTCCTGATGTAATATCGACAATACTTTAACAATCACTAAATTGTGTTCCAACAAGGCAAGAGGAAAATACAGAGGGTAGGTAAAAAGCACAGTTATATCATAATTTACTTAAACATTTTTATACCACAATCTATTTTGGTACGCATCTGTCCTTGGTGTGTAGTTCTTACATTTCCAGCCAGAACTTAAATTGAACTAGCGAAAAACAGGAAATGACCTTAATTTTGTCTTTTTACCAAATGGCTTGATGAAGCTCTCCATAAATAATTCTTTTAGGGATGGAGCCAAAATGAAAACTTATGAAATCATTCAAGTGTGTGTGTGTGTGTGTGTGTGTGTGTGTGTGTGTGTGTGTGTGTGTGTGTGTGTGTGTGTGTGTGTGTGTGTATGTGAGAGACTTTCTGCAGGCTGAGCCAGACATGAGGAGATGGTAGTCAGGCTTGAGACAACTTAAACAGGCTTTTTTATTCCTCTTCACAGTCTTCGCTTTGACCCAGACACACAGATACACTCAGGTCTGAGGTGCACACACACACATCTCTCTCTCTCTCTCTTTCTTTCTCTCTCATAGCACTTGTATCTTCCCTCTTGATCTCTTCCACCACTCAATAAAACACAGAACCCTTGTTAGACAAAATAGGCCTTAGCATCCTTATTGTGGTGAAACCAATGGAGCAAACATAGGGTGAAGGTGCATCCTAGTATCAAAGGCTGAGGCACAGCCAGTTGATGGTCAGAGACTCTGCCTTATAGGCACAGTATTTAATCATGTGCACTGACAGCTTGTAGCTAATGTTCAGCATGGTGCCCCTAGCCTCTCTGTATGCAAAACAAAGGGAAAAAAGTCATGGGGCCTATAAGACTCGTCCATCCCAGAGTGGAACTTTTACTGAAATAAAAGCCTAAGCAGCATGCAGATGACAGATTCTTTCCATGAGATGATGGAATGTCACTAGGGCTCAAACAGCCTGTTTTTACAGTATATGGGGGTCAAGGGGAACTGCCAACATCTCTTTGTCAATTCCAGGGTCAAATAAGTGAGCCGCACCTAACCGATGGAGCAGGATCGACACTGCATTTATTTTTCTCAACTGGACACAGAACTGGTCCCAACCTTGAGTGCTTTGGAAATCAGGACCACCAGACTGGGACTCTTGATTACCCTGATCATGACCATGAGCTCCTCCTGACTTATTTGCTTCTTGTTTCAGGCAAAAAAGAAAAAGAAAAAGAAGAGTATGGCTCTATGGTACCACCTTCAGTACCATAGATGTTATGTGTTACAGAGTAGAAGAATACACGAATACAATGGAAATAGAATATAATTTCCATTTCATGAATGGAAAATTCTATATGCAACCTCACAACCTACGTTATTTGCAACAATTAGAGGTGTTCTTCATAAGGGAATATGGTGAATTGAGCCACCATCTTTAGATTTGCCACTGGTCCTAGCTCCTCCCTCTCTTGAACAATCGTGATCAAAGCCTCATGACCACCTCTCTCCGTGGTTTAAGGAGGTGGTATATATGCAGCTCCCCTTCCTTTATCCATTTGCTTCTCCTCTTAGTCAGTGTCCTTGAATTACAGTGTAACCTTGAAGGGCCCTTGCCGCTTGGCCAGTCATTTGATGTGAGATATGGGCTATATTACAAGCACTTTATCTCCCTGTGCAAACTCACCTAGCAGAATGCCACTTATACAGCCAGAATTGATGTTCTTTCACCTGTAGAAATTCTGTTGTGCAGAGTTTTGCTATCAGGTTAAGAGAGTACCGAATTCTACTTTTCAGATTTTTGTATATTAACACACCCAGATGCTTTCACCCATCTAGCAATTCAAACTGGGAGAACCCTGTGCAGGCTTTGGTGAACCTATCATACTGAGAATAATAAGGGCTCAAGCCATTTAGTAAGGATCTATGCATATCAAAATTATGAGCAGCCTCATGTACTGTATGAATGTACAAATTATATTTTTAAGGGTTCGATTAAACAAAAGTAATGTGCTACTGTAATTCTTGTCTGTGGTAAACACACATACTGTAGGAAGTTAAAAATGCTTAATCACTTCTTAATAGCCAGTTGCAAGAAACATATTTTTAATAATTTTTCTCTTTTTGTATTTGCATTTTTTAAAATATAATAAATGTATTTATGATAAACCATGAATATGGTAGTGAATTAAAGGCATAAATTCACCTGGACTTACAGCACATTCAGTGAATGGTCTTATATTTGTCCCATATGATGTCATAAAATGTCAGGAAAAAATGAACTGTAAACTATGAGCCAACGATCCAAATGCAAAAAAAAAAGTAAATAAAATGTGCACGGAACTGCTAAAATGGCTGAACATAAACAATATGAATAGTTATAAATAATTGTTAATTAGCTGGCCCATTACATGTACTGTAGTGTGATAGTGATAAAAATTAATAAGTCTTTAAGGTCAAAAACATGGTATTGGTGATAAAGAGTGTCTCACCTAGAGAAAATCTGAATTTTCAGATAGGATTATATAACACCATTTTTCATAATACTTATTGCTTCTTATCTCCTGATCCATGCGTTTTGTAAGTATGCATACACATTTGCTAAGTATAATTTCATGTCCACAATTTTTTACTTTTAATGATCTTAATTGTCATTCAGATGAAACTTGGCCAATTTAGATTTCACATGAAAAGACATAAACCTGAAAAAGTTTATTATTCTAAAATGCAAAATTGTTAAAATATTGCAACATGAATTTGATATAATCACAATACAGATTTTTTGCTTTTTAAGCTTTTAAAAATAACCAGAATGCTTTAAGTATTTTTGAAATAGTGAATTTAAGTAACAATTCATAGCAACAGGTCATATGCTTCTATAAACTTTTTAGTAGCAATACTCATAAAGAAATATTAGTAATTTGCATTTCAAATTATTATTGTTTAAAGCAAAATATGCCATTTTGTGGTCATATATAAAATCATCTTTTCAAAATAGGTGAAGTTAGTATATGTATAGCATAAACAAATAAAATCAGCACTAATCCTGTGTTTTGGCCGATAACACGTGTAACTTTCCATCTGTTGATTTCTGATATTTTCTGGTACATTTTGTGTTCCCTGTGAGAAACACTATCATATTTCCTGAGTTCAAACTTTTTTTAAGTTAATTTCTTGAGTACACCAACTATTTTCTTGCACGTGGTCCTGTCCCATGCTCATCGCAACCACTCTCATGCCGTCAGGTACTTTCCAGACTGTAAAGAAGAACAGGAAAAATCCTCTGTGACATCACTCATAGGTTTTCTGTGGAAGCGTGGCAGGAGCTGACTCCACCTAAACTCTGGTTAATCCATAAATAGGGTAAACAAATGAAGCCTGTGTTTTCGTGTGTGTGTATGTGCATGCACGCGCACGCATGTGTGAAGCTGAAGTAAGACAAGAGGAGGCAGGCTCGCTCTCAAATAAAGTAGCTCCAAGCATGGGAGATGATTACCCATAATCCCGCAGCTTGTGAGAGAAAAGAACCATTGGCTCAGTCATGATCATGACGCTTAGCAGACAAAGCGCATGCGTACTACTCGCATTACCAGCCTTTCCTTGTTTGTTAAGTTAAAATTAATTTTAAAAATTGCTCGTCTTACACAACGCTCACAGAACAAGTTACTCGCAGGTACTAGGTTCCACTATATAGTCAAAAAAAATGTATACACACTTCAGGAAAAGAAAAATAGTACGATGTATATTAATACAATTGTCATATTATTATCATAATATTATCAAGTAAGTTTTTTTTTCCTGAAGTGTGTATACAGCTGTTATTTAAATCGACCACAACCTTAATCATACATAAAGCCTTAATTAGTAAACTTACATAAAAATTCACCCTTCTACAGATAGCATGAATAGGAAATCTATTAAGACCCAAATGGTTTTTGTACCAAGCTGCAAAAATGTATATTTCCGCATTTTCCTCTGTAAAGTTAAACATTTTAGCATAAGGCTCTATGGGGATTGACTCACATTTGGAGCCACCTCCAAGTGGTGATCCGAGAAACTGCAGGTTTTGTCACTTGCTCAATGGATTAATTGTTCAGAACAGGAGTTTGCCCTTTTGTACCTCCTCTTTGTGATACTTTCACCAGGAAACTTTGTTGACAGAAAGACATGTTTGGGCTGCTGAATGTCTCATGCAGTCATGGACACAGGAAGTGAAATTTTGATGATTGGCTTCACTGCCCTGACTTTAGCTTTTTGCTTGTTTGTATTTGGCTTAATGTTCTCTAAGGTAAAGAACATTGAAATTCCTCCTGGACTCAGCAATGGTGGAGAACTTTACTTTGTGCAATGCTTGACAGTGGGAATAGAGGTTGTGGTAAGTAAGTGTATAACAAATACATTTCCAGAAATTATAGAAAATGCATATTTTCTACAGTGTATAAATATAAACCATTGCATGCATGTCACAATTAATACACTCTTGCTGAATCCAGTTGTGCCATTAATCTCTCTCTCTGAAGTGTGACATGATGTTAATTTTTAATTATCCCGGTTTGTAGTTATGATAAAGGACAATGTATTCTAATACCCTGTGCATGATGCAAAGTCCATGCAAGTGAATTTGTTCTGCACAGAAATCAAAGAGGACAGGCCATTTTTCTAGAAAGCACAATGATATAATATTTATAATGTTTTCTTGCTATATTTTTTTATTATATTGTTTTTCCCTCACATTCATTATTAAATTCACAATCAGCAAGTTTTAAATAATAAAGTCATATTGATATAATCATCAAATCGAGGGCATTGAAAAGGGACAAGTTGATTCACCTGTAAACACTCTGAAAAATCCAGGCCGCCACCATCCTGTACACAGAAGATGAATGAATTTTAGGTTTACCTATAATCCACAGTTCTAATTTTTATGACGTCAAAATGTCCATATTAATATAAAATTTTTCACAATATCTGGTATGTTGCTTTAAATGATTACATGCAGTTAGCAGAACTCAATATGCTAGTTTGTTATCTAATTTACCCCTTGCTCTCTTAGTTGTTGATATTAATTCACCAGCATCAAACATTCCCTAGCAAACTAGAAAATAATGATCTGTTATTATAGTTATGTAGCTATTTATGATTGCTAGAGAAAGGTGGGATTGATTCAGTTATGAATCACGATTCTTTTAAGTAGCTGTTTGTGTATCGCCATACTAATTCCAAAATAGATTTTTTAATATTTATTTTTTACATTTATAACAGAGATGAACCTGTCGATTAGACAATGGCACGAATTGGCCGGTATTCAGTTTGAAGACTGGTGTTAAATTATGAAATTGTGAATGTTAAAATCATCCAATCAGCCTTTTTCTTTAAACTATGTGAGCAAATTAGTTTCAAACACAATCATTGCACACTCTTACACCAGTCTCAAAACACCATCAGCGCAAATTCGTCCTTAAAATTGCACACATTAGGAGTCTTGTGAGCATACCTGCTCGCAACTGTCTAACCCCCTGGCTCAATGGCAAATTGGTCTTTGAGACTTACGAAGCATTTGAGGCAGTAAAATGTCATTGTTTCTTTATAATCCTACAGGTGGCGCTCTAAACAATTCACATGTTGGCAATTCGTGTGGTACCTGTAGGAGTGAGTTTGTTTAGAAGTAACAGTTATGGTGGATGCCAGAGATGATTAAATAATAATTATTATATTTATATAAAATAAATAATTATAAAAAATATATATTGTGCATTTGAAGTTTGTACTGTATTGTTTAAACATTGCTGTTTTTAAGTAATAAACTAATGCTATAAGGAATGAGCTACATTTACTCGTGTCCATTCAGTTGCAAAGCTGTTGAGTACAGAGAACATATAAAAAAATTGAGTTATGATTGTTTTTAAAGTTCAAAATATTAAAATTGTTGCAAAACAGAAAAAATTATATTGAACTGGATTATTTACAATCATGATACATAATCGGGCTATTTACAATCTATTTAAAATCGTGATACTTATAGAATTGCTGTACAAATAAAATCAGCAACTACTGTAGGTCTACACAGATAACTAATATCTATTAGTTAACTATTAGTATATATAACTATTAGTTTGATTGTGTTAGGTAATGTTAATGCTAGTGTTTTGAGGTAACTGAAACTTACGCTAGGCAAAAGTTGAAGTGGTGCATAGAAACTTTAGTTTGAAACTTTCACAATTTCAATCAAGATTGCTAAGTAAAAGGTTGACATGTTGGTGTTATGTGCAGGTGTCTACATACTTGTGACCAGTGGCGGCTGGTGCAAAAAAAAATTGGGGGGCGCAAACAAAATTTAAATTAAACTTTTAATACTCGCCTGTAAATAACCATTTATCAGGTGATTAAGCATCATTACTACTAGTATAAAATAAAGTCCTGACTCACATCACATACAGTCAGCAGCTCCGCTTACCATAAGAAGTGCTGGAAAACCCGTTGAGAATGGTCCAATCACATGAGCCCAAATATTTTAAAACAATATTGATTCGCTAAGAGCAAAAGTGGGAGGGTTCGGGTCGCACAGCGCTGGGCTCCAAGGATGATTTGAAAAGATCCAATCAGAGCTCAGCCTCAGGTCACATGCTTTTCAAAGATTTACCTGCCTACATAGACACTCGTTTGTCCGGTGCCCCGCGTACACGAACACAAATGAACGCAATACAGTCTAGATTTTTTTCAATTGCAAATAAATTATATCAAGAAATACAGCGGAATATTGTGACTAAATGACTTTATTTCATTATTAAAATAAATAATTATTATGTTAAAAATGATCAATTATTATGTTAAAAAATTACATGTTAAAGTAGCATTCTTCCCTGCCCAACTTTAAGGGGGGCGGCGCCCCTGCACTCCGTATTGACCGGCCGCCACTGCTGGTAACCATATTAGTTAATATTATTAGTGTTATGTTAACTATCTCAGCACACAGGTTTTATAGCTAAAAGTTTTAATGGAATACTTTTATTTTTTTCATAATGCTTACTGACATTACAACTTGAGCTCATGTGGCCTCACCCGTAAATTAGTTTTTTAGTATTTATTTATTTACAGTACTTTACTATTTCTTTTCTTTATTTTAATTTTAATATTGTCTCAGGGTCAAATCCTAGAGCTCCTGGGTTTGTGTAATGAAGCGCAGTTTCTTCAGTGGTGCACAAATCTAGGATCTGCTCGTAAACGTGCCCCTCCTGCTGGTCTACGTGTTAAAGACTCGACGTTTGCTGGAGTGCCAGTGAGGATCTATGAGCCCACAGCTGTCTCAGAGGACAAAAGACGAGGTCTCATGTATTATCATGGAGGAGGATGGGTCATGTGCAGCATAGGTGAGACACATGACTTGTTTCTTTCATGTGTTTGATTTGTCTGTATTGTCAGTAATGTTACCTTTTTACATGTTCATTAGAATTGTACGATGAAGTTTGCTGGCACATTGCAAAAGAGACTGATACTGTCGTCGTATCTGTTGGGTAAGAACAAAAATTCTTCTTTAAACTCTGTCTTTCAGAATTTCTTTTCACTATTAGAATTTTTATGGAATAAAATCACTGTCAAAAATAATTGTGCGTAAAAAAAAAGATTTGTGTGTAATTCTGTGTTTTGTCCGAGTTGGATTCCAAAATCTACGGCCACGACAGCTTACAGATACAATATTTTTTTACAATATTAAACTTGTTTTTACAACTCCTCTGTTACACGGACGAATTGAGAAATTACGCCCATAAATGTAGCATTAAACCGCTGTCAGAAATACGTCATCAAGGCTACATGCACAGGCGTTACTATCCGAAGGAGGAGGAATCGATACAGCGCATGCGCCCTGCCACCTCCTAAAATCTTACCTGCTATAGTTAAAACATCTCTGTAATTTTACTTCTCTTAAACATGTACGAATCTGTGAAAAAAAAGAAAACTTACCTGAGACGATGAGGACGCGCTCGGCTGCTGATATGCCATTTTGGCGCCGGTGGCCGAATTGATTCCTCTTCCTTCGGATATTAATGCCTGTGCATGTGGCCTTGATGACGTATTTTTGACAGTGGGTTAACACACTACATTCATGGGTGTAATTTCGCAATTCGTCCGTGTAAGAGAGGAGTTGTAAAAACGAGTTTTGTGTCCGTAGGCGGTCAGAGTCGTATATTTCAGAGTTGTGGCTGTAGATTTTGGAATCCAACTCGGACAAAACACAAATCTTTTATTTTACGCACGATTATTTTTGACAGTGATTTTATTCCATAAATTTTAAACATGTTTAAATAAAAATATATATATTATTTATATCTTCTCATTAACGTGTTACACTGCATGTTGTTAAATTGTGAAATTAAATTGAGTAAAAGTTGGATGTCTAAAAAAATTTCTTTTTAGAAACAGGATTCATAACAAGTTCAAGTTTGCTAATTTGTAGACACTGTACTACCATGATATCAGTCAAAACAGGGGATGGCAGATGCACCATTAACCGACATTAGGCTACTGTGCATGTATGTGTTTATGTATTTGTATATGTATATTATGTGTACTTCGGACCCCCAAAAAAGAACAGAAAGGTTGATTGATGATGACCTGATGATTCCCTGATGACCTAGCAGATTACCTGATGCTTTTGTCACACAGATAAAAGAGCAACCTAGCAATTGATAGCTTCTGTTTGGCTGATTATTCTTATTTACGTTCACATTTAAGTATTTCACACACACTCTTATTCAGAGCGACTTACAAAGTATTTTGTGAGTATATTGTGTACAACTTTGTAACTTATTCAGAAGAGGAACAAGAATGTGAAAACAGATGAAGAAGGTAATAAGGATATTAATTTGCCAAAATGTAATTGATCATAACATAATTACTTCAGATGGTGTACATATATTTGATTCCTCATACGTTTGATGGCGTTTGCTATGTATGTGATTTCTGCCTGAAAGTGCTTCTGTGACTGGCTTTATGGTGATGGTTTATGGTTGGTTTTAGCACTGGCATACTATAAGAAATGTCTCTTTTGCCATCCAGAAGTGCCCAGAATCAGGGTAGACAGATAGCAAAAATGATTTTTGTCCGTTTTTGAAGCATTAAAAACTACTAAAAGTATAAACATTAAAATACTGTGTAACTTGTGTTGTTGATTGTTTAAATGCCATGTCTCAGACAAAGCAATAATCTTTATTTTGGCCATTTTATGCTCCACACTCTATTCTAGTAGATGGCAGTATTGCACCAACCAATCATGAATCAACTTCCTAAAAATAAGATCACATGTCCAAATAAAATGTATTGATCAGGCATAAGACCTAATTAATGACAGTTTTAACAACAAAATTTAAGTGCCTTCAAACACATTTCCTAGGGTCTATTGCCAGCTTAGTGGCCACCCTCATTTAGATAAGAATAAAATTTTATTTTATTTTTTATTATTATATACATATATTGCCCCTTATTACACCATTGTTGAGCCACACAATAACGAAATAAATTGTAATTGTGATCGTGATTTAAACTGTGATGTTAAATGCACCATTTTCTATTTAAACATATTTATCTAGGCTATGAAAAAAAAATACATTTAAGAAGATGCCAATATTAATTTATCACCTAATGTTTTTTAAAGAAAATAAACAAATACTTAAATTTTTGGCAAATTCTACATAAATTCCTGACTATGCGTATATTTCCTGTAATAAACTGCAACCTTTTGCAATTAAATAATTACACAGGTCCATAACTGTAATTAAAAATTTTATGCGATTAATTGTGCAGCAACAATAATATATAATTGGATTTTTTAAAATATGTTTTTATTTTAGTTGATGATAAATTATATATATAAGTTATATAACAATATTTACACTTTTAAACATTTTTAAAAAAATTGGACATAATTTGAAAAAAAAAAAAAAAAAATATATATATATATATATATATATATATATATATATATATATATACTGTATGTTAAGTTATATAACAATATTTACACTTTTAAACATTTAAAAAAAATTTGCCCATAATTTGAAAAATATATATATATATATTCATTAAAATATTTGCATGCATTTTTTTATGTATTTATATACTATTTTTATATAGGATAATTATCATATTTACTTATTATTAGAATTTTTTTATTTGTTATATATATTATGTTAACACTAATATTTTATGAGTAATATTTAATAATCATAAATTGTGGAATTTGTACTCTGAAAATTGCTCTAACAATGATTTATTCATTCATGTTCTTCTTCTTTTGGCTGCTCAGCGGACCTTTTGTTTCCATCTAACTCTTTCTACTACTGTACATCTTTTCTTGTCACTCCAACCTCCTGCATGTCCTCTATCACCATATCCATAAACCTAGTCTTTGGCCTTCCTCTTTTTCTCCAGCATGGCAGCTTCATCTATAACATTCTCCACCAAATATTCTGCTCTGCACATGTCCAAATCTTCTTAATCTGGTCTCTCTAACTTTGTCCCCAGACAGTCCTACCCGCACTGTCCCTATAATATACTGATTTCTAATCCTGTCCATTTCTGTCACTCTAAAAGCAAATTGCAGCATCTTCAGCTCTGCCAGCACCAGCTCTAATTCCTGTCTTCAGTGGCAACGTCTCCAAACCGTACAACATTTCTGGTCCCACTACCGTCCTGTAAACTGTCCCTTTCATTCTGCTGATACCTTTCTGTCTTACTCCTCTCCACCCACTCCACCCTACCTGCACTATCTTCTATCTTCACTATCTCAAACCCGCATGTGCGATTGTCAACGGGGCATACCTTCAGACACATGTGATCCCAGTAGTGAAAAGGAAGTTGTGTTGTGCAGTTGTCATTGGAAGTGGTTCTCTCGATGGAGAAAAAAGTATTCATAGTTGAGTATTATTTCTGCTCATATGGAAGTGGGCGTGAATGGGGACAGAGTTTGAAAAAGTTGGCAGAACACTTCCCATACCTGCCTATTCCCCCGATCTTACACCACAGTTCATCTCTGGGAATGCTGTCACATCTGTTTCTAGGTCATGTCAGATCTAGATCTACAAACACACGATGCAACTTTTTCTGACCTTCTCTTTACTTTTTCATCAGTATTCCCAAAGCAATCACGACATCAGTGGTGCTGAAGCCATACTGCTGCTCACAGACTGTCACCTCTCTTCACAACCCAGCTTCCACTACTCTTTCTCATGACTTCATTGTGTGGCTCATCAGCTTTATGCCTTATTCATTCATTAGTTGAGAAGGTATAATAAAGCATTGTGCTGTTTGTTATCCTGACAGTTACAGACTTGCTCCTAAGCACCGGTTTCCTGCTGCACTAGATGACTGCGAACTCACTACGCGTCATTTCCTGTCTGTGGCGGCTGAGTTCAATGTGGACCCGCTCCGTGTGGCACTGGGAGGAGACAGTGCAGGCGGTAATTTGGCAGCTGCTGTCAGCCAGAGGCTGGCTACAAGCCCGGATGGGCATCTGCCATCGCCCTGTGGCCTCGTCCTCATCTACCCAGCTCTGCAGATGGCCGACTTTAACCTGCCCTCTTATCGGCAGAACCACGCCATGCCCCTATTGTCCCGCGAACGTATGGTCTTCTACTTGCTTCAGTACCTAAATGGTGACATGTCTGTGTGCCAGGATGTGCTGGAGGGCAGACATGTTCCTGCCGAGTTAAAACTGCATTACAGCAAGTGGCTCGACCCTTCAAACCTCCCATCTGAATTTCAAGATGGTGGGAAGCAGGTGGTAACAACCCATGATGGTGAAGTGTATCACATAGTTAAAGATGGTCTCGAGCCAGGGATTTCACCTTTGCTGGCTGAGGATGAAGTGCTCCGCCTCACACCACCCACTTTTATCCTGACCTGTCAGTATGATGTGCTGAGGGATGATGGGATTCTGTACATGAAGAGGTTACAGGATCTTGGAGTCAAAGTCACATGGCATCACATCCCTGATGGCTTCCATGGCATTATGTTCTTTATCAGAAAGAACTGGTTGAGCTTTCCTACTGGACTGAGGGCCATGGAGGACATTGTCAGTTACATAAAGACACTCTGAGACCTGGATGTTCTGCTTCTGTCTCTTTCTAGAGTCTATATCGGCTGAGAATAGGTGTCCTGGTGGTGCATACTGGTGAAGAGACCAGTGGCTCCAGTCTGATTTATTGGTCTGAAATTACTTTATTTTCTATACATGAAAGTGACAATATCAAGAAAAGCATGTGGCTCTATTTAAAGAAATAAATTGTCTATCCATGTAAGAACGATAGATTTTGTCATTGTCATTGTTGTGTGGTTGACTGCAACTTCTGACGTAATGTATTCAAGTATTGGGAAATTGAAAACCAAATAGATTTGTTCCTTTAAAAAATTGTGGTCCAGCAAGGCCACAATAAAATATAGATGACAAGTAGGACACGCAATGATATCATAGTATATTTAAACATTTTTAAACCATCATCTATTTTGTGTGTCATTTCAGTTTAGTAAACGTAGCCATTGCTTAATTTTTTGGACAGTAAGACCTAATTGAATTAGTAAAGAGATAAAGAAAAAGATAAAGCTCTGAAAAAATTATTCTTTTAGAGATGTACTGTATCTTTAGAGAAAAATTAGGAATTCATTATATAAATAATTGTATATTTGAATATAATTTTTATATATTTTTATGATCGTATAAATTATTCTATTAGGTTCAGAGGAAAATTTTATTAATTAAAGAAAACATTAAACTATGTTAATTAATGGAATTTAATAGCTGTCCTTGTTGGCATGGTAGCTTAGTGGTTAGCACTGTCACCTTGCACGGTCACCATTGACCTCCACAGTCTCTACAGATTCTTAGATGGATGGAATAGCTGCCCTCCACTGTTGGTAAATATTGAGTATTTTTTAGCACAATGTTTTGTGTTAATTCATCTGTGGGGTAATCACAAGTAAAAGTATAAAAATGCATCCATGCTTCTTTATAAGAAATTCAACTGCCCTAACTGACTTTCTAATTCTCTATATCACTTATCATGTACAGGGTCACGGGAGGCCTGGAGCCGATCCCAGGGTAGTCAGGGCACTATGCAGGGTACTCAGGGATTCATTCCATAGCAGGGCACACACTTACACTATGGACTATTGGAAATACCGGTTAACCTACCCTGCATTTTTTTGGGTTAAATTTTTTTAGGAGAAAACCAGAGTACACAGAGGACACTCACTGAGCATAGGGAGAACATGCAAACTCCACATTCACACAGACTCGAAACTGTGATCGAACCATTTGTAAGAAATATATGAACTCGAACTCAAATCTATAGCTGTATCTATATGGACAGTAATTGAAATGCAATTTTTTTCTACAAATCATGCATAACTTTGTACAGCCTTAAGATCAAAAGGCCTGATAGAAATTGTATGGTAAAATTAGTTATAAAAAAAATACCCTTAAAAATGATAATGTCAGTTAGCATCCTTATTTTTGTATTGGATCCTTTGTCCATTCTTTATTTATATTTTTGTCAATTTGAAAAGTTTATTCTAGATTAAATGTGATGATCTTTAACGCTAGTTTGATACCTAGCATGAAGTCCTTGTGATATATTCTGTGTCATATTGTCAATTTCTGAAAATGTATAAATAGTTTTAAAATCCCTGTCTAAATGCTCATCTGCTTCTCAGGTCTCATCTTGAGAAATTTGAGCCTCTTTCTTAACGAGTGTTTACCGTTCCTATAGTAATAGACTCCTCCTTCCCTCCCCCCTGCTGTGTCCGGGTTACAATGGATCTGCTATCCTTTTTGTACTCAATCCGCAAATGTAAATGTGTCGTAGTTTCTGCTGCACAAAGGCAGGTGAAGGTGCAGTATGCAGGAGAAGGACATGGAATATAATAAATGGATGCAGCCGGGCTGGAAGATCGAGCAGAAATACTCTAAAAAAGTGCTTATAGGCAACTGGGCTGAAGAAAGACTTCAGGTATTACTTCACACCAAATGCTTTGCATTATTTCAGTCTGATGAACTGTAATGTAATGATGTGGATATGACATTATTGTGAAATGATATATGCCTTTGTTGTGGGAACATTAACTCAGACATGAAAGGAAAACTCTGAAATTTGAAATAATGAAAACTCTCATTATACAGTGTAATTGTTTAAATAACATTATTCACTACTTTTACAAACTAAAATTTTATGATTAGGATATGCAAATATATGAATTTAATGTAATGCCTAGTAACTACTATATAGAATACAGTTAAACCTTGGATTGCGAGCATAATGCGTTCCGAAAGCATGCTTGTATATAAAAGAATTCACTAGAAATTCCTTAAGAAATAATGGAAACTCCAATGATTCGTTCCACAACTAAAAAATATTAATATAAAAATAATAAATAACAAAATTTTTTTTTATTTTTTCATTTCCGTTGTAATTAACTCAGATTGCGCAACAAGCAGTCCATGATACACTCGTGAATTTTAAACATTGAAAGATTTTGATTGGTTCAGTGATGAGAACATATATATTGGTAAAGAGTAAGAGGGACCCATGTTGTTGCCAGCAATGTCTCAAAAATACACACACATACAAATCCTGGGCGGTTCACAGGAAAGACGATTTTGCACATTCCCAGTCCATGATACACTCGTGAATTTTAAACATTGAAAGATTTTGTATTTTGAGTTCTTTTTTTGTGAATATATATATTTTTAGTGCAGGTGAATTGGGTTTCACACATGTGAATTGGGATACGTGTGGCATTGCCATTGTGTCTTTTGTGTGAATTATTAATGAGGCTGATTTGCTTCTATAAAAAAAGGCTCGCAGTAGAAGTTATTCTCTAAGGTTCCATTGTACTATATTTTCTTTAGCTTACCTTATAAATCTTAACACATCTTACATTATAAAGTTAATTATACTTCCTGAATGATTAAACTAAACAATCTACCTTTAGAATAGCACATATTAAGTTTGAAATAAGCAAAAAAGTGAATAAAACATTTGGTTATACTTGCTTTGTTCTTGCGGGGTCACCAGAGCTGATCCGCACACAAGCTTGGCATAGGTTTTACGTCGGATGCCCTTCCTGAAGCGACACTCCCATTTCATGCGGGCTTGGACCGGCACTGCATCCAGTGGCTGGGGCTTGGGCACGGGCTGGGAATCGAACCTGGGCCTTCCACATGGCAGATGTAACACCTACCACTGAGCCACCAGTGCCCTATTTGTCTATACTTGCTTTATTATGCTCAAATATACGGTGCTGTGCAAAAGTATTAAGCCACACCTCATTTCTTCATATCAAATTAAACTAAATGCAGTTGAATAAACTATAATAAATGGAAGCAAATGTTTTACTGCCACAGGCTGCAATGTTTTTATGCTTGAATGATTCACAGGTCACTGTGTGGCCTAACAAAAATTCAGAGGAAAAATTCCTCTGAAACTGCTCAGGTACAGTGACTGGAGTGAACATGGCTCAAGACAGTACTGTACTGTATTTGCCTATATACATTATTTGGAGTATAAGATTTATAGAATCAACTTGTAATATCTATAACATAATTGTTGCTGTGTGCTTAATTACTTTAAATCAATTTAATATTTATGCTATTCTCAATCATTATTTATTATTCAATCAGCAGCTTGTTAAACTACACTTGCACAACTATATCTTCTCCTTCATCTTCTTCTTTGTTTTTCGACTGTTGCCTTTCAGGGGTCATCAAAGCAAATCACCTGCCTCTATCTAGCCCTATTCTCTGTGTCCGCTTCTCTCACATCAACTTACTTCATGTCCTCTCCCACTACATCTCCCTCTAGACCTCCTGTCTGGCAGTTCCGACCTCAGCATCCTTCTACTGAAATTTTCACAATCGCGCCTTTAAAGTTGTCCAAACCACCTCAATCTGGCCTCTCTGACTTTATCTCCAAAACACTTAAAAAGGGTTGATGGACTTCTTCCTGATCCCATCCATCCATCCTTCCAACCTCAACATCTACAGCTCTGTTACCTCCAGCTCTGCCTCCTGTCTTTTCTTCAGTGTCACTGTCTCTAAGCCGTAGAGCATCACTGGTCTTGTACACCTTTCCTTCCATTCTTACTGATACTCTTTTATCTTGTTTCAACCTGCCTACACACACATCTTCACCTCCTTTCCACACTCTCTATTGCTCTGGACTGTTGACCCTAAGCACTTAAAGTCCTGTACCTTCTTAACCACTGTTCCACTCGGGTCCCTATCATTCGCACATGTATTCTGTCTTGCTGTGGCTAACCTTCATTCTTCTGCTTTCCAGAGCATACCTCTAATTTCTAGATTTTTCTCCACCTGTTCCCTGCTCTTGCTACAAAGCACAAGGTCATCTGCAAACATGGATACTCCTGTCTAATCTTATGTGTCATCCTGTCCATCACCAGAGCAAACAAAAAGGGCCTCAGAGCTGATCCTTGATGCAGACCCTCCTCCACCTTAAACTCTTCTGTCACACCTAAAACATCTCACCACTGTCTTACAGCTCTCATACATGTCATGAACCACTCCAACATACTTCTCAGCCACTCCAGACTTCCTCATAAAGTACCACAGCTCCTCTCTCAGCACCCTGTCATACGCTTTCTCTTAATCTACAAAGACACAATGCAACTCCCTATTACCTTCTCGGTACTGCATCTGTTGTACTTCTTTTAGGCATGCAACCATATTGCTGCTCACAAATACTCACCTTTGCCCTTAACCTTGCTTCTACTACTCTATCCCGAAGCTTCATTGTATGGCTTATCAGATTTATTCCTCTGCACACCTCCCTTGTTCTTACAAATCGGTCCTCTGACTGCCCCACTTCTTCTTAGCTGACATCTTTCTTGATATACACTGCCAGACTTCCACCATCAAGTCTTGTTGTCCACTTTCCCCTTTCCTGATGATACACCAAGTACCCTCCCTGATCAAGTTAGCTGTAATTGTTCTACCTTTTTTCTTTTTCAACTTCAACCACTTTGTCCTTTGCTCTGTCCTTGTTCTCTTCACCTTCCATACCATCAGGGTCATTTTACACACTACCATCCTGTGTTGTCTGGCTACACTCTCCCCTACCAATACTTTGCAGTCACTGATCTCTTTCAGATTACAACGTCGACACAATATGTAGTCCACCTGGGTGCTTCTGCCTAAGCTGTTATATGTCACCCAATCCAAATCCAAACTGTTTATCGAGTTGAACCTCTTCAGATTGCTTAACAATGCAGAAATAAATCTATACATTTTTACACCACGAGGCTTTGTTATTTCAATGGATATTACTTTCACTAGAAGTTAACAAATACAATAAGCCAAACTCTGACTCTTCTCGCTATGCATCTTGTTCCTGCATAATACACAGATCAAATAAAATGTTCTCAGTTCCATTTAAAGAAGGATATACAACATGCATATTAAAACATATTGCACACGTCATGAACATTGAGAAAGTTGCCCTTTCCTCGGAGCTCCAAATGGTTGTCTCACGTCTTCGTCTTTATTCTGGAAGAAATCATTTCCTGTTTGCTTCATGAGCACATTTATTTACGCCCAGTCACAATCACCAAGCGTCTGCTGTTCTTGCAAACGGTATCACAGGTTAATTCACACACTGTGATTCAGACCCTGATAGGGCGAGATTTCTTTCAGCAAGACTTGAGATCTTTGCAAAAGTGATTAGAGGTGTGCGATTAAGCTGAGTCAGCACAGCCGGGGTGTTTAAATAGCAGACAAATAGCTCTGGCATGGCTGCCTAGTTATACGACTCTGAGAGAAAGATGTGCCGGGGAAACGACAGCGGTCGATAAGGCTGCTGATTGTGCACTTCGTTTGCTGAGTGCTTTCGTTGAGCCATTTTATTTTCTTTTAAACTTGTCTATTTTTTGGCTTGTGTGTGTATGTGTGTGTGTGTGTGTGTGTGACAGTTCTCTCGGGAGTCCAGGACAACAAACAGCAGCAATAGGCTGGACTTCAGGCCTCAGACAGATCACAGGCCAGATGTGATCATCAGACGAACGGCGCTGCGTAGATCTGAGGTCTGAGTCATGTAATAAAAAAAATATGTGCATGATCATATTATTTACACATGAGCATGAGCAATAGTTTTTAGAACATTTGTGAAGACATGACTTCTAACTTATAAAACATAAAGCTTGTTCGTTTTTAATCAAAAATGATCTAGTAATAGTATATAAATTCGAATGTTACATATTCATTTATAATCTGCACCAATCAGCCATATCATTACAACACAAAACATTATGCACAGTATTGTGTATGTTGATGCCACATGATGTGACAAAACCTCTTGGGTTGTGCCGAAGGGTCTTGCAGCAGGATGTTGGTATTGTATCCTTTGGGTGCTGTGGGTTGTGCGGTGGGGCCTCCATGGTTCAGGCTTGTTTGTCCAGTGCACCGGATTGAGTTCTGGGTAGTTTGGGGTCTGGGTCTGCAGTCTTCAACTCTGTTAATGCTGGGCCCTGTCCACAGTGGGCCGTGGTACACTGGGTATTCTGGTGCCTTTCGATCTTGGCCAGCATTGACTTTTTTCACAGATGTCTACTGCTTGGCTTTTTTGTGAAATCAGGATCGATGGGCTGGGCTTTGGTCTTGGGTAGCCATGATTCTGTCACCAGTTTCCTGGTACATCATTTATATTCCATATGAATGTGTAATGTCATGTGGTGTTAATGTTATGGCTGATCAGAGTATAGCAGAATTACAGTACGTTGTAATTTCCTTGCATCTGAAGAAATGTGGGCTGAAATTTTCACTTTTTTTTTCATAGCAATATTTATGGTTATTTCCACATGACATAACATTGGCAGGTTTACTGTATGTTAGCATTACTAGTGAATAAAGACATAGCTGTTAGAACATTTGACAGCTTATATTCCTTTTTACAACTTCTTTTTGTAAGGGTTATAAGAGATAAGGGAACTTCTCAACTTGTAATATAATACATTTGACAACATTTGTACAACTCAATACAATTGAAAAATCTAAGATTTGAAATGTCATAAAATCTATATGGCTTTTAAGAATTAAGAATTCCCAATTTGTTCCCAGGGTCTTCCCTCCAGACTTTTCTTCTCCCATCATAACACACCCACTTCACATTACCTGGTTACTCTATATGATGAGTCTTATGGTCAACGTAACTCCTCTGGTCTTCCCAAACTTCGCACCTGGCATACTGACAAGATGGGTTGGCTCCCTGAGAAGTCAGACCACCCGCTTCATGGTATTCATTCTTATATTCTGCTTATGCATATGAGTTTATACAGTACAGTATGTGTGTGTCTCAAGTTATATTCAGTTTCTAATTAATAATATTCATTTCAATTCATTTCAATTCTTAACGCAATAAACACCTTTGGGTGTGTTCCAAGCACACATAAGCCCTACCTGACAAAGAGATCGATTTAATGTCAAGTTGACATAACACTTGAGTATAGTGACATACTGTAAGGTCGTGTTATTGACAGAACATAACTCTATACAGTAACTCTGTAGTATGTCATAGTCAAATAATAGCAATGAAGTGAAATTGAATCAAACATATAAATCAAACATTCAAGGTGCGCTCACACTGAACGAGGCGATAGCATCAAATTTCGCTCTCGCCTCCCTGCCGCCGACGCCTGTCGCCGCTCTTCGCCGCTGTTGGCCGCTCTGAAGTAGACCAAATGCCTTTCTTGTATTTAAAGGGGCCGCAAAGCAATCAAGATTGTTGATCTTGTGGGGACTGACCAAAATGAGGAAGAAAACAAGAAATTGATTGATAGAAAGAACTGTATTGTAGAAATAAACAAATTAGAAGCTATTCGTATAGTGTGGCTTCTGTTCATTGTGAATTGCTAGTCTAATTTAATTTTTTTTAATTATATTATATTTCTTATTATTATAACATTAGAATCACTTACTAGACTTTGTCTTTAATTCAAATAACATTAATAATTAATAAACATCCGCTACCGCAATAATTAACCTCTCCTCTATTTTGCTTAGGAACTAATGTAGCCAGAACAAAAGTTACAGGACTGCTTTCCGCGGAATCCTCTCAAGCGGAGGACCTCTACTTTTAATTGGTTGCCGCTCAACCACGTCATAGCTCATTACCCTAAAGTTGAGCTGATTTCAACTCCCTCCGCTGCTCTCACCGCGCCGCGCCCCTCTTCGCCGCCCTTCGCCGCCGGCTCACATTGAAAATTAATGACTTCCGGCCGCTTTGACGCTCTCGTCGCGTTCGGTGTGAACGCACCATCATCAAGATTCTTTCATTAGAGTTTTATGAAATTATCATAAACTTAAATGAGATTAAAAAATAGTACTATATGTAATAGCATGTAATACATTCATTGTCATTATTGGACCATTATTTGACTATATGTATTCAACTATCAAACACACTCACTCACTCACTCACTCACTCATCGTCTATACCACTTTATCCTGTATTCAGAGTCGCGTATGGCCTGGAGAGACTTAGGAGATCTTAGGAGATCTATCCTACTAGGCAGGGTGCCAATCACTATCAAACACACTACAGAGAAAATATACAGAGCTTTGTCATTAGCATTTTTTGCGCTCTGTGCTATTTTATAAATAAGCATATTCATATGGAAGATCTGTTAATGCAGGTTTAAATCAGTTGCTGTGTTAAGGTAATCATTTACAGTATATATGTTGCTCATTTATGTTAAGTTATGCTACTCTAGGCCTACATTCACATTGTTTGATTACAAGTTTTTTGATCAGATTGGATTTGCATGTCATGACAGTTCACGGGTTTGATTCCAGCCTCAGGTCTGTGTGCATGGAGTTTGCATGTTTCAACCCATGCTTGGTAGGTTTCCTCTGCGTGCTCCGGTTTCCTCCTACAGTCCATGTAAATGAGTGTGTGAGTGTGTGTGAATGTGTGTGAGTGTGTGTGTGGGTGTGCCCTGCGATGGATTGGCACCCCATCCACAGTGTACCCCGCTTCGTGCCCTAAGTCTCCTGGGATAGGCTCCAGGCCCCCCACGGCCCTGTGTACAGAATAAAGCGGTATAGACGATGAGTGAGTGATTCTAATGTAGATGCATCTGAGACGGCCTACATTAGCCATTTTAGCAGTTATTGCTAGCACTGCTATGAAATCCCTGCACTGCTGGTGATGACTGATGACATCAGTATCCTACAGTACAGTATGCGCAGAGGGAAAACATTGTATGAATTCCAGTCTGGCGGTTCTCATTCAAGTCGTATGACCATATATGTGGCTCTTATGTGTTACAGGTTGGAACGATGGTATAATCACAATAATAATAATACACACTAAAAAATTAAGGTCATCTTATAAGAAATGTCAAGTATTATCAGAAGAGTTTAACATTTTAAAGTACTGCCATTTTATACTTAACATATGAGTTAAATAGTCTCACAGGTATGTCTATTTACAGTATGTCGTATTTGACATGCCGTTAGAGGACTCTATAGTGGACTAGTTGTGGCTTTGATTTTGTAAACTTGTGAAACTTGTTGCGATGTTGGTTGCTTCTTGTTGCATTTGATTTTTTTCTGTGACAAGCAGCAGCAGTTAAAAGTTACTAGAGAATATGCTCCAAATCTGTCAGCAGGCTAATTAATGATTGCAGTACAGAACAGCTGAGTCCTTAGCCCTGCACTTCTCCTTTCTTCTCCATCTTTCTCCTTCTCTCTCTCTGTCTCACACACACACGCACACACATAATCCCAGGCCCTCCAACCAACTACGGTCTGACAGAGCATTGGCGAGCGCAGCTGGAGAAGCAGCAGACGGGGTCGCACATGCTCAGTATGTACAGAGCGGCATATCCAGTGCACCCCACAGATGCGTTCTGTCAGCCTCGGCATGCCAGAGTGCCACGTCTGACCTCCATCAGAAAGAACGAACTGGAAATAAACCCCATGCCAGGAAATGCTGCTAAACCAATGTCACCCCTGCCATGTGTATAACTCTTGTTTTATCATATTCATTCTTTTTAAAAAAAATGAACATATGTTATATTAGGAATACTGAATACCATATATGCTGTACACATCTTAATAAAGAAGAAGATATTACTTATAATAGTGTCCTTGCGGTTATTCGACTTGCCTTTCTTGAGAAACAGCACTGAAAATATCTAGGCTAGATTTTAAAGTTTCAATGTACAGTCATTAATAAATGTGATATGTGGTTATTAGACATAAGTTCGAAGTTAGGGTAAAATATTTTAACTTCCTGAATTTTTTAATTTCTCTTACAACACAAGAACAATTACCAATGAATTGTTCACATATAACACATTTTAACCAACAGTTACAGTATTGTCAATTAAATGTGCAAAATTTACAGTATATTTTTATGGATCAGCCTCTTTTCTCTTCTTTTTTTTTGAGTCACTGAGACAGAAAACCTAAACTGTCCTTGTTATTAAGCCCTTTGTCCTGAGGTCTTTCCCATGGTAAAAAATTCTAAGTCTGGAAACTTGTAAATGGTTCCCATAATTATCAAAATCTTCACCATATTCATGACTATACAACACTGCGTTCTGGCCGACTAACTCCGTTACTCAAGTGGTGGTTCATTAGTGCCTATTTCCTATAACGTACAACAAGGTTTCACTGTGTCCATCACCGTAGGTGCTCGCCATACACGCTCACGCCTATGGCTGAATAACAGCTGTGACTATATTCCATATAACTGCACTTCTACTTGTGCCATATTGCTTTATACATTTAATTTCCCAGATCATATTACTAAAATCTGTTTATGGTTTTGAGTGCATGGTGTGTCCACCATAAGTGACTTGATATTACAGTAATAATGAATACTGAGGTATAGTAATGAATTAGATAATGAATTAGTGCATGGTCATCAATATAAACCTGTGATTTGACTTGTACCAGGAAATTCTGTCAGAACCGCAGTTTATAAAAAAATAATCAAAGACATGAAATCAACTGTTCCTGCATAAAAAAGATTTGTATGCACCAATAAAGTGCATTTTAACAAGCTATTAAAGCATATTTTTTCCCTCCTTCAGCATTCCCAAGCACATTTTATACCATGGTGTTACTCTGATAAAAAGTTTTCTTCAGATTTAATACTCAGGCCTGTTCACTATTCCTTTGCTGCATTTTTTCATTTCAATATCTACTACAATTTAAACCTTTTGAGCATTTTATCGCAATTTTTTTTTTATGTAAGAAGATAAATGTTCCCTTTTTATTGTTGTGAGTGTGTGTAGGAATGTGCACGGGAGACCTATATAGAACTGGTCATATTTGCTAAGCCGTGTTTATCGATTTATCCAATAACAGCCTGCAAATTCTATTTCTCGCCCAGATTTGGATGCAGGGTGGATATAATTTGCTTCGTTATTGTCCCAGAATAGCCTTGCTGAGCCGTGCAACGTTCAAATCGGCCATGTGTGCTGGGAAACGGCTGACTCATTCAGGAGGAGATTCTGAGGGGACCTGTCCAAACTCCCATCCCATTAGGTGTTTAATTACAACGAATCAAAGTGTTTAATTATGCAATCAAGGACGCTTACATTTGATGGTCAACCATCTGTGTCACGCTTTCCCTGCTGTCTAAAAATGCAGATCAATTCTGCAGCACTTGCTAGTAGGTCCTACATTTTAACTGTGCAGGATTTTTTTTTTCCAGTTTATGCACAGCCAAATTAGGTTCTGTTGACTCACAGTAAACATCCACATGATGGTGCCATCGTTACAGATCGAACAAGTGAGCAGGCAGGCACGGTATGGTATACCATTTAGTATATTTTTCTTGTCAGCTTTGTTTGAAATTCCTTGTCTTGTATTAATCCATCATGTAATTAATCACACATTTTCTTTTACATTTTTTTAATACATTTTTTAAAGGCACATTATAGCCAAGACTTTATTATTCCATTAATATTATTTGAACAATTTACATTTAACAGCATAACTAACCTTATTGTACAGCACAGAAACTTACCAAACAGATCATATGAGTTGCACTCAGAATATAGTAAGTACATTGCCTATAATATATAATGTTTTTAAATATTACTTTGATAATATTAAAATATGCTATACAGACAGTGAAATTTGACATTTGATAAAAATGTATCCTGAAAGTCGACATGGTTTCACTTATACGTATATGCATGACTCAAAGTACATGAAAATATATAAAGGATAATGTCAAGGTTAACATTCATTTTAAGTACCCGTTTTATCCTGGTCCAGGTTGTGCTGGATGCATCGCTGGATGCAGGAACTCTGGGTATGTGGTGGGAATCCATTCTGAATTCTGTGCGTGCATGCACACACTCATTTAATTTATACAACTACCCGGATGCTCTGGGCAATAGGGGAAAAAAAGCAGCAACCCTATCCACTGTGCCACATTGGCATCCGTCATGAGATTATTATGATATGAGATAAGGTTCCAAATATGCAATAAATTTTCACCAACATAACATAGTACATTCAAAACTTTAGCCTTAATATTTTCAGCATTCTTTTGACTTATCTAAAAATCTGCTAAAGATAAATGGCAAGACATTGATATCAATGAAGGACAATGGGCAAGGTGGAGGGGTGTCAACATTTGATAATTTATCATTTTGAATTATTCATGAGTTCAAGTTCTCGAATGGGTGTGACAGCAAAGCATGCCCTGAATATCCTTATTCCATCCTTCATAAATCTTGGAAATTATGAACATTTTTGTTATTCATTACAGCAAATTGAAGCATGGCTCCACTCTACATATTGATTAGCTGACATTCTGCTTATAACATTTTGGAGCAGTATATTCGAGTAAAACACTTTAAGCAGTAGCACTAAACATTAGCAAGATTTAGGAGTTTACTTAGACCCAAGAGTGGACTGAAAAACTCAGATAACAAACAGCTCTCATTGGAACGGCAGATTTATCTCACTGGGAGTGCACACTAAATCTGATCTAGCTTTACAATTACTGGCTTTAATAGCCTTGATATTTCACTTCGACTGCCTCTGATTAAGACGACTATGCATTCCAGTAACTTAATATGGTCTCCAACTATGAACTCTGAGTGCGTCAGTCTTTTTCTCAGCTGAGCTGACTAAACTCAGACGCTGGTTTGGAGATTGCTTTTATCAGGCAGAGCAAGAACAAAAGGGAATAAAATACCCTTAGCTGCTGTGAGGATTTGTAAATCATCTGCCACAAAGTCTGGAGATTTTTCATCAGCTAAGAACCTCATAGTGAACTGACGATTTACACAGTAAATGACGTCATCCATGGCGACACACTGAAAGGCAGGGCAGTGGGAAATTTGCTTGGAACAGCACTCATACCATAGCCGAGCCATAACATGGTAGCGATACACACTGATCCCAATGTGAGGGTTAACATCAAAACGATAGAGGAAATTCCGAACAGCTACCATTTCTGTGGTCCTTTCTTTGCTTCCCACAAGCAAGCTTTGCCTCCAGATATCAGTTTTGGGGTTGTAGCGTAAGAGTGTATACTTCAGTGTGCCACCAGAAACAAATAGTTCGCCGTTGCAAGCAGTAGCCCGGTGGGCAACTGCAAAAGTTTCATTGGGCAGTGGTGCGACAAAGGTCCATCTGTTTGTCCTGGGGTCGTAACGCTCCACTGTAGATAGACACTCCCCTCCAATTGCATATACATGGTCCTGAAGGGTTACAAGCTTGCAATGAGGCCTGGCCTCATTCATTGGACAGATTTCACTCCAAATGGATGTTATAGGATTGTAACAAAACACCTTCTTTGATGGTACTGTACATTGGAAACCAACAGCTACAAACAAGTAGTTGTCCATGGTGCACATTGCACAGCCCTTGGAGAAGACTTCCTGAGGGATTCGGCACTGAAGGTGCCAGGTGTCTTTATAATCATCATAGTAGTAAAGTCCACTAGATCCTCTACCAGTATAGGAGTCTGTAGATTGTGATGGACTTCTGTTCCAGTCTGGAGAGTCCATGTCTGCCACCATGAGGCATCTTTTGCCTCTCTTGCGCTGCCTCTGGATTTGGTCTCGCTCACCTGCCTTTAATTGACCGTACAGGTTTGGATCTCGTAGGACCTGGAAGTAATTGTCTGACATAACTCTTAGAGCAGCCTGCTGAAGATCATGATGTCCATGTTTCTTGCCAAGCATTAGTGCTTCCAGACAGTTGCCCAAATCAAGTTTTCCAGCTAAATTTTCCAGTTCTGAATTACCTATGTTTTCCAGGGAAAAGTGAAAAAACTGGGCCCTTGCCACTGTTTGTACTTGTGGATCCTCAGAGGATTCCCAACCAAATTCTTGTATTTCTTTAGGTGACTCTGAGGAGCTTGTTGAACGCTCTTTTGGAAGTGCTGGTGAGCGACAACGTGTTACAGGAGGGGGGAAAGGGATCTGGAGTTCTGACTCTGCAGCAGCAGCAAGATAACTGTCCTTGCGAATTAATCCATGTCTGAGAAGTCTTCCGGTTTCAGATCTGGCAGGAGCTTCAGGCACTATATCTGGGTCATTTGTGAATTCCAGATCTCTAATGATTATGGAAGAAGGCAAGGGACTTGGGGTTCGAGGTTTCTCGATTACATTGGACAAAGAATTACCTTCATATGATCCATAGGTTGGACTTATAGAGCAAGTAGGGCTTAAATCTGAAACCGACTGTGAGGATGTCTCAACAAAGTAATCATAAATCTTACCACGAACTGCAGTGCTTTGATCCCCAGGCCCTTCTATTACCAGGTCAGCATTCTCCACTTTGATCTCTGCCTTTGACTGGAAACTGGAAAAAGTACCAGGATGACCCATATTCTGTCTGAGTTCTCTCCCAATTTCAACTCCTCCATCCAGTTTTTTTAGCTGGCATGGCGATCGACGTCCGCTTGGGCTTGTAGGCGTCTTGTCATCTGAACCAGTTGTCAGCAGAGTCAATCCTGTTTTGCAGTCTTTTACCTCTCTCTTCTCCTTATCCCAGATGTCCTCCATGTTATGCTTCACACCAGATGAAGGCAAGGAAGTTCCTTCTGTGTTGGTCACAAAGTGCTTAGACTCTTTAACCTCTTGAATGTTGCATTCCACACCAGAGAAAAGTGAGGAATTTGCCTCTGTGTTGGTCACAGTGTCCGCAGGCTTATCCACATCTATGTTGTGTTTCACACCAGAGATTGGTGAGGAACATCCCACTGTGTCAGTCACAATGTCCTCAAACTCTTTATTCTCTTCCTTTTTGTCCATGGCAGCTGTTTTTTGTAGTTGAAGAATACCTTGCCCAGAATCCACAGATGACTGACTAGACCGGTTTTCTCCATCATATTCCTTTTTCTCTCCTTCTTTCAGAGGTTCTAACACCGTTTTGCAAGGGTTGTAAGTTTCAGGACTTGGTTGAGTGCTCCTAGGAGGAGGGAGTCTCTTCTTGGCCCGTGCTCGGCCTCGAGCCCTGGAATTGTAAAAGAAAACCCAGGTGACGAAAAGAATAGCAGCAGCAGACACAGTCAGCTTCGCCAGGAGCTTCATGTCAAAGCGCACTCCCAGCAAGTCTGCTATTGGCATTTCTGGTCGAGCAGGTTTGGCAGTCAGCTGGATATTTAGTCTTTATTTGGGATTCTGGCCCTAGCGCATCCCAGCTTGTGTAACTTGACGATGAACCTACAAACTGTCAGCCCTCCTTCTATTGTCAATGTGGGATAGGGAACCTGATACCTGCTCATGTTGAATTTGCATGCTGCACACCATGAGGGCGGGGCCCTGGGTGTTATTCCACCTGGTGCAGGCGATTGCTTTAAAAGCACAGAGCTAATAAAGGACTGTCTATTGACATCTGTTGACTTTGAGTATCTTACACATATATGAGAGTATACACCTTCTCTGTTTTTCACTAATTCAAACCATTAAATGCATATGATTTATTTACCTTCATATTTAAAATCTGTGAAACATCAGGATAGACATTGATCAGTGTTGCATCGTATCATGTGAGTTATGAAAGAAATGAACATACCCAAGGTACTACAAGCACATGGGTGTTGAGTATTTGCATTTGTGTTAAGGGTGGAGATGGCTGATATAAAACTTTAAACACATACAGAAGTGCACAGACCAGGATGCAACTGTTTGCACAGTTGTCTTTGCCAATAAATCATTAAGAATTTCTCATGCTGCAAGGTCTGCCACAGTTTTTTTTATTTTTATTTGTTATTGGTTTAATTTTTTTTTGTGGGGGTTGGTCACTAATTTACAGTTATGTAAATGTTTTAAAGAAACTTGAACCAAAAAAGCACACTTGAACAGGTCTGAATAATTGATACTTAGACAGGCTAAAGGCCTGCTCCTTCAACCCTTTACTTCTCATGTGTCAAGTGGAGCATTTTGGTAGCTTGATAAATGTGACAATGGATTAGGCAACATGTTTTTTGCTCAATAATTACAATAGATTAAGTAAATATGATATCATACATGCTTGATATTATTAAAATATCATTAACATTGATTACAAAATAAACCATTTTAGATTACACCATCATCAGTGCTGTAGTTGCATTAAAATGTTATGTATTTACATGCTATATATTTTTAAGAAGGTACAGTATATATAAAAATGACTATGTAAAGTAAGCTTTTAGTGCCTTTTTAGTTATTTCTGTCAGTTTTTTATTGAAACCTGAGCATTTTCTTGTATAATGCATTAAACATGTTTACAGTGATCATATGAAGAGATACTGTATCATATTTCATTACGTACCTGACATCATGAAATTTTGAACTCGTACTTTAAAGGTGCTTAACATGTAACTAATCTACTTATAATTTGTACAGGATTATGCAAGTAAATGTAAAGTATCATTTAGGCTATGTAACATCATAAACGTACAGTATAATAGTTTATGAATACCGTTGCCATGAAGGGGTATTCTTGGTGTTCAACGTTGTTTAAATGGATAATACGTGTCAAAGTTGCATCTACATAAAAGCTAGGATCCAAAATTTCCCTGCAAAACATCCAAAAACCCAGAGCATCACACTGCTGCCTTCTGACTTCCCCAGTAAGTGCTGTCTTTTCCTGAGGAAAGCAGCATACACATACCCAGCTGTCCACATGATATAAAAGAAAATGTTATTCATTAGAGTGGTTTTAATGTTATGAATGCCTACATTATTAATGTATACAATGTCTAGAGCAAGCTTATGCCAGTTATTTCAATATCCAAGGTCATACTTAGTACATGACACATCATTAATACATATGTAGTGCATTTTAGGTATTGAATTAATGATCAAGATGTATGTATTTCCCTGATTGTCTACAATGTTTGGTGAGATATTAAAAGACCATATAAATATGTAACATGACATCTACAATGTTCATATGAATAAATATTATAATGTGCTATACAATCTTGCTCTCAACATTTTGAAATCACATTATGAAATCATATAGTTTCCAGATTTAAAAGTGCTATATAATTTATATAACTTTGATTAAATTTTTAGGTTGTTGCAGATTTGTCAGCTGCACATCGATGATGCAAATCTCCCATTCCATTACACCCTAAAGGTGCTCCATTGGAGGGAGATCTGGTCACTGTGGAGGACGTTTGGGGTACAGTGAACTCTTTGTCATGTAAAGAAAAAATTTAGAAATTATTTTAGGTTTGTGATATGTCCAGTTGGTCATAAATAAATGGACACGATCAGCAACAGTACTCAATAAGCTCTGGCATTTAAATGATGCTTAACTGGTAGTAAGGGTCCAAAAGAGACCACTGTCACCAGCCTGAACCGGTGATAGAAGGCAGGATGGGTCTATGCTTTCATGTTGTTTTACGCCAAATTCTCACTCTTCCATCCGAATACCACGGCAGAAACCGGGACTCATCAGAAAAGGAAAGGTTTTTCCAATTTTGGTGAGCCCATGCAAATCGGTAGCCTCAGTTTCAAGTTTGTAGCTGAAAGGAGTGGCACCCTGCGTGGTTTTCTGCTGCTGTAACCAGCTGCTTCAAGGTTAAAAGTTGTTTTCTGTTCAGATATACTGTACTCGTCAGCCATTCTATCAGCTTGAACCAAATAGAGCATTTTTGCCAGAGAACTGCCATTCACTACATATTTTCTCTTTTCCATACCATTTTCTGTGAAACCTAGAGGTGGCTCTGTATTACAATCGCAATAGATCAGCATTTTCAGAAATACGCATACCAACCATACCATGTTCAAAGTCACTTAAATCACCTTTCTTTCCAATTCTAATCCCTAAATGCATTGAGTTGCTGCCATGTGATTGTCTGATATATTTGCGTTAACAAGCAGTTGAACCTAGTGTAGCAAATGAAGGTTACCTAATGAAGTGCCTGGAGAATGTATGCTGTAAATGCATATAAAATGGGTCATATATAAAATGTGTGTTGTATATGTATATGTAAATGATATATATGTCATATCCTTAACTCCCAGAAGACTTACTTTCATTTCATTGTTTCTTTGAGGACATCATTTACATCAGCACACAAATAAACAAAACAGGCCAAGTTGTTTCCAAAATTTCCAAGAAATACACACACAGTATGACATCATTTTAAAAGCAAAGGCATTTTAAACTAAATGTCTTAGAAACAAACTACAGTTGGAAATGATGTACGATAAACTCCCATTCATGTCTGTTTTAATACATTTTGTTCTCCAACAAGAATTGTACCGTCACAGTATGTGTTCCTCATTCAATCTTGCCGCATATTGTCATCATAATGGTCATTTTGATCTCCCCAAAGCAGTGTAGGAAAACAGGATATCACTTGTATGCCTTCCTCACACAAATGTGATCATTCTGTAAACAAACTATTGGCATCGACTTTATTCAGAGCGAATAATCCAGCCATTAAACAGCGATTTGAGCACTATTCTAAGGCTTTATTGGAGATGACGACTGAATATCAACTGATATATGAAGAGACCAAGAATGTACTGCAGGGCCTGCTTGAAATGGAGAAGGCATTGAAATGGAACAAATGCTTCAGGAGGAGTTTTAAAAAATAAAGCTAGGCAAATTTGTCACTGAACAAAAGCATCCTTCTGTTCATCAGGTTTTTAAAGTGTCCAGGTGAACCAGAGAAATGTAGTGAACTTAAACAAAATGGAGTAAAGACTATTTTACTAAGCTTGTATGACTAATTTCCCCTCCTACCTAGGCTTCAGTCCTAATCTTTTAATACACAGTGTGTTTAGAGGAGCTTAAATTGCAATTTTTCTAAATGTATACAGGATTACTTTGTATCATGAGGGCAGCATGGAAGATGATTGGAAGAAGAAAAACTTTTGCAGAATTCACATGAAACTTTATGAAACAATGTACTAATGCCCAAGGTGGTTTTCAAGAAAGGTGTGGTATACTGATCTCACTTTTGAACCACTTGTAACAAAAGAACATTGACTTTTATAAAAGTACAGTTGAGTAATCCGGATTTTGTTCTGCTTTCACAGACGCACAGATGCAATGTTTAGCCAACCTGAATCAACCCCCTGTTGTGTTCATCCCTTCGGTGTGATCGTTTCGATAAGTAAGGACATACTTCCAAGCGAACTCTAGTACGATGTGATGCAGCGAGAAAGCAATTCAAATTTGACTTGATTTGAATCAACCTTACGGCAGTAAGTAAACCAACATAGGTTGCAGCGTTTGTTTTGTTCAGGAAGCTAAACTAAGCTTTGAGACGCAAACTGAGGAAAAGGACGGAGCTGTAGTGCTAGAGAAATGCCCTGTATTCTGTGTGATATTTGTGGTGATCAACAAAAAGAGCAAATCCTTTGTAGATGTGATACACTAATCACAAATAAGTTATTATCCAAAAACTTTGTTAATACAGTACATTAGCACTAGCAAACACTAAGTACCTTAAAAATATCATAATCATTTTAATATTAATCTTTAATATTAAAAGGGTTTCTTTAATACTCTAGTGAGGACATTTATGACTCTGAATACTGAGAAAGTGTTAGCTTCCAGCAGGGTTATTCCTAGTTTCCTAGTATCTTACGATCACCAGATCTATATTGCACATAATCAGAGCACGGCAAAGGGTCCTATGTTCCAAGAGTCCTATTGTTTCGAGTTACCAAGGTCCTATGTTCCCCATGGTCCTATGTTCCCCATGGTCCTATGTTCCCCATGGTCCTATGTTCCCCTGGCTAACAGAAACTGAAAAAGATGTTCCCTGGCTCTCTAATTGCTTCTCTATTTGATTTTAGAATTCTCAAAACCCATGTAAAATGACTTATGTATTATGTATTAGCTTTCTTGTATTTAAAAGTACTGAAGCCTTGTTTCACTAACATAAACTGGATAATATTCAGGAAATAATGATGAAATGAATAATAGGGATAATGTGTATAAAATTGGGAAAATGGGACCCTTGGAACATACTGTGTATATGCTCTCTAGCAATATATCAGCCGAAGTAAACATGATCAAAAGCAGATTTTTCTTTCTTTCTTTCTCTTCATCAAGGATTAAACTTTTGCATTTACTCATATGAAAAGCTAGCATGAGGAACACAAAACAAGAGGAAACTCTACTAGCTACTTTTACACTTTTTATCAAATGCATTATGTGCATTGCTGATCCCCTCTCTAATGCCAAAATCATTGAAAATGGATTTTTTTTTCACTTTATCAAACAGACTCTGCTCATTTTTATTTGTAAGAGGAAAATTTGATAATATTTTGTCAAGGGTGTTCAGTACAAGGGTGAGTTTGAATAATAACAGTTTGAACACAGGGCACAAGGATTCATAAAACCAAAGCTTAAGTGAGGGCAAAATGTTGACACATGCATGCACAAAGCTGACAGTTTGTTAAAATACAGTTCCTATATGACTATAAATAAAGACGTTGGTGGAAGATGCAAATGCCAACGCGAGGCAAATATGGATCTCGCCAGTCAGGACAAACAGCGCATTGTTGTATGAGCACACGCAGCCATGTCGTGTTGATCATCTCCATGTTTTAATACAGGTGATATGAAACAAATACAACAACTCTGTTTACACTCCTTTGAGGAACAGAGAAACGGGAGGACGGTGATAAACGGTGAATAACATGATCCTAACGGTACCTGTTAGGAGAGAGTTACATACTGTACACGATGCAGGTCACTGAATATATTATGCAACAAGAAAAGGGGGGTAGAACAGGTGGGTGAGAGCAGAGCGTGGTGACGATGCCGCCACCGTAACAGACGCAGAGGAGGAGAAATCGCCAAACGTCACATGCACCACAACCTGGAGAAGAGAGCCAGACGTACACTATGTTAGGGATGTGTTTTTTTCTCTTATTTCAAGCCTGCCATCATGATGCACAGGTTTGAGGGATCATTAAATCAGAATAAGGGAAATCTTTTTTTTTTTCCTTACTGTCCTTGAATAAAATTCATTTGTTATGATTCCTTAATGATGGTGTTACTGAACTGGGGATGACCAAACATGTGTAAGCAATAAAGCTTTGCTAATCTCCCACCCATCACCCCACAACCCCCTTATAACTCTGAATTTAATTTTTTTTTTATATACCTCTCAGTATTTACACGGATGTACACAAAATACATTTAAAAAGAGGGTTTTCTGTTTTACTTCTCAAATAAAATCTCACCAGTTCACAGGGCTTTTTGTCTTTTAGAAGTCTTTTTTGTACATTCCAGCCATGAGCCATTCAAGACCAAAAAAAAAAAATGGAGAAAACAATATCCCATCCCAAAGAAGGAAAAGAAGAAAAAAAAAAGGCGTCCAAAAGAGGATGTTTGTGCTCGAGTGGAGTGTAGTTGTACATAGGTGGAGCAGCGATTATTGTTTTTGTCTTTTTGTTTTTAGTCTTTATTGTTCATATCGCAGTCCACGACAACCACAATGACATCATGAGTTGGGCTCAAAGAAGAAAAAAGCCCAGAGATTTAAAATATTTTTTTTTTTTACATTTTCTATCTTTTCTTTTTACCGAGATGAAAGACAAAAAAATGAGGCATGGACAATACTTCAGGTGGAGCTTCTTCGTATAATAGGAATATCTTTTGTTTTTGTAGTTATAATCACACGTCATTATCAAGTTCTTACAAAAAAACAAACAAACAAACAAACAAACAAAAAAAACAATGCGAGAACGTGGCAACTCCTGGCGATGTTGCAGGTATCCTCTAAAGACAGTCCAAAAAATGTGCCAGGGTGGGACAGTAGTATGTGCTTGGTCAGCGTGAACGGACACGTAGGTGTGGGCAGTTTTTTCAAATTTTTTAAATATATATTCTTCCACTATATTCAATCACTCAGTTTTTATTTGAATGCACATGTCACTTTGATAGACAGTACGAGAACGAGGTTCATCCATATCACTCTGTGCGCGTGCAAACTGGAACCCCCACCTGGAAACAGCAAAGGGTAGTGTTAGGGTAAGTATATTTAAAACTGACCAGTTACATTAATTAAAAAAAAATGTGGATATGGATGATCAATTTATATTTCAAATAAATAGTTGACTGATTGCTTAATTATTAATTTATTTTCAATCTAAAATTCCAATGTTGCTAACAAGAGCATGGGTATATTGCGTTGAGCCAATAGAGCAGCTAAGATATCTCCAACAACCATTCCTTACAGCAATGGTAAACAGAAATCTCAAAATGCACAACACTGCAAATCTTGGCATGGCAATTGCCTTACATTGCCCTGATAGGATAATAGCAGGAACAAGTGGAAATACTGGTTTTCCTCTTGTTAAAGTGTAAAATATTCATACATTTTACAATATGCATGCTGGATATAAAAGGCCCCAAAAAGGGTCATACAATTTTTTTCCACTATTTTTCTACTCATAATAAAAGCAACTAAAGCATGGCTTCAGGGGCTTTGGTCTGCTGTAATTTAATTCCAGAAAGAGATCTCGAAGGAATAAAAGAGTGCCTGCTCTTTCTGCATCTGTGCTTTTTCGAAGTTATAATGTAGAGGACAAGCTGCAAAGACCAGACAGCTTTCTAAATCCTCCGATATACACTGTAATTGCTTAATGCACTGAAAAGGTCCTTTGAGAGAACAGTGAACTAATGCTAATTGACAATAAGTACAAACCCAACATATACAACTTTTTCATAGTGCACGCTGAGACTATTAGTGACAGCAGCATTCAGCCACCTGTGTGAAAAGTGCTATTGACTTCAATTACTATTATTATGGAAGAGGCACAAGGCTACAACTGCATGTGCAGTGTTTGTTTGCACTGCTTAAGTAAGATTCATGGCTTTTACATCATATACAGTGTTAACAATAAAACCATTTTTACATTAAAACAATAAAGATCAACAGTCATCCCGGACTTTAGCTTGCATTTCATAACCTTGACTTTAGCTTGTATTTTTCTTGTTTGTCATTTATTTGCTTACAAATTCCAACACATCCAATATCAGGGAAATGTAAAGACAAGAAAAAGCTAAACTCTTTCTAAACTCATAAAAGTAATGTTAGTTAATATGCTAATGTTATGACAGCACTTATTTATGTATGCTTACAGTACTTTATATCAACATATTAAATTGTGATTATAAATAAAATTCCAGCGATGGCATTAGCATTGGGATTACTTTTTAAAGTTGAACTAGGTTAATTGTTATTTCAGTGAAATTATATACATAGTGTCAAACCAATCAGAGTAATTCAGTTTCATTTCAAACAGACAACTTTAATAGATAACTTAGACAAAATTAATTAGTTATTTTCACAATAACTACAGACAAATAAGGCATAATTTGCCACTTTTTCTACGCCCCCCCCCCCCAAAAAAAAAAAATAAAAATAAAAATAAATAAACTAAAAGTGTTTTATGAAATGACATTTCTGCCACTAGGATATCGATTTAAATATTGTACTCTTCCTTATATAAGAAATGTATTTATTTCAAAATAGTGAAATATTTGAAAATATTTTCAAGTGTTAAAGTTAAATGAAATTGAAATTCAATGTAGTCATATTTTACAAAATATAAAAAATTCATGATAGCCAAATAGTAACAAAGATTTGTTTAATCAAATTGAACTTGACAGGAATATAATTTATGGTGGTTAATTATGATGGCTAAAATAAACAACTGGATTTAGCAATGTTTGTGTTTGTAAAGCTCTCTGATATATATTGTTTTTCATTGTATATATATATATATATTTTTTTAATTTTCTACACCTGTGTGATTAACTTCAGGTCAAAATGCGTGTGTGTGTTTTTTCTTTTACTCTATTTCAAGTACATCCAATTCAGATTATAAAATACAAATTATACTTGCAATGCAACTTTAAAACTTGATGTACAAGTTTGTTGTTTTTTAAACACCAGAGTTAATTTCCCTGCCAGTTTAAGTCAGCTGTCATTCAGGACTGATACTGTACTATAATGTTACCTAGCAAGTAAATATTTTAGTTACCATATGGAAGTAGGACACACTTTTGTTAACTACATGTTATATATTATTTTCTCACAAGAAAGATTGTTAAGCATTTTTTAACAGGAATAAAAAATATATATTGAAGCATTTGTACAAAGCATCTCTAGACTATCCCATTTAGTTTTCAGCTATTTCTGTACTCAAATATGAAATAATAAGACAATGTTGTTTTTGGCTGCACAGGCTCATGTACAATGTACTCTCAGGGCCGTGTTCCTACAAGCTATTTGCCTTGCATACGAGGCTGTAGGACGACCTGATTCTGTCCCTACAGTCGTGCACCTGCTCACGGCTACATTTGCATATTCAAATTTATTTCCGCAGGTACCAGAGTGTAATGTGAGAAAGAGAGAAATAGAATAAGAAAATAAAGACTATGAGAGATTGAGAGAGAAAACATGGGAGAGAGATTATTTCTGCTTTTAAATCCCTTATTAGTTTTTTTTTTTTTTTTACATATGGTTCTATAAGACGTTACAAATGAATAAGCGAGATAAAGATTCTGTATGCTAAAGAAAGAAGCTGTAATTTATCAGCAGCTCTCAGTCATTGAGGTTTCAGTGTTTTTCAATGCAAATGACAGATCATGCATGTGCAATTCTGGGAGACTGCGCAGCTTCATGAGCGCCTTTTTAAAAGAAAAGGCACAAGCTTACTTCATTATAAATTATGGATAGTGTTATTACATGAATATGAATCTGTGTAGGTAAAGCTCTGCAATGTTTTATGGAAAAACTTTATCTGTGCTGTGACCTGCTGTGCTTATTCTACTTTTGGTAAAGCATTTTATGAACGTAAATTTTGAAAGGTCAAAGAAGTTGCTGTAAAAGAATTCTTAATAGTTTATAGGCATGTTGTAAGTCAAGTATTACTATTGATAATATTCATATGGCATCATCTTACTGTATATCATGGGCTACAGAAGATGCCATTCTATTCATATAACGTTAATTACCCATTCTAAAAAAATTACATATTTGAATCAGATAAAATTTTAAATTTATGAGTATGAGATTTATAGGACGCGTCAATGAATAAACCTTTATAAAGCAATTACGACAACTGTTAAGATTAACTTGTGTAAATGTTTATAAACTGTCATGTAGCTTTGCAAACCGCACACTCAAGTAAAGTGTAAAAATTTGCAGTTATAGCTATATATTATTAAGAAGTTATTAACATGCTTATCATTCTAATGCACTTACATTCTTAAATTCTTAAGTTCATAATGCAATTTTATGCAATACTGTGTTGAAAGCAGCAGATGCTGTAGACACTTCACAGGTGGTTCATTTGTCATTTCAAATATGTAAAAAAAAAAAAAGTAGAAAAATAGAAAAGAAAAAAAAAAGTTGGCTGCTCTGGTAAACAGCCAGAGCCCATCCTATTCTGTGGTCCCAGGAGCTTCCCACACTTACTGTTTTGAATCTGTGGGTGTTTCATCATGCTTGGGTTTTCTGCAGGAGAGAAAAGAGAAGGAAAGAGAATGAGACGTGGAGATGGGAGACAGCAGTCGTGTTGTTTAAAAAAAATAATAATTACGTAATAAACTTTACAGCGTCGTCACAATATTGTCACAATTATTTCTGTCTCATTTATTACTGAAGCCTAAAGGTATGAACTCGTTTCTCTCTCGCTACTAATCTACATCCTTTATTACAGGTGGCGATTTGTAATACGCAGGGACTGCGCGTGTTCACACGCTAACTCTCACACACTGATAGCCTGCAATTGCTAAGGTTCAGACAATGCCGTGGGGTCTGTCGAGCCGTTAAATGAACATTAATGCTCCATTTGGGCGATCTATCCCCGCAGACAGAACCTGCCCCGTAGAGACACTTATCCTCCAAATGGCATCCCTGACGATTTGTAAATTTTCAGGAGATCTTAATGAGGAAATGGCGGTGAGGCGATTCTTCATCTGATGGACTACATGTCATTTTCTCCATTACAGGTCTGAAAATGGAGAGAGTAAAGTCTCCGCTGTGTCTGAGCACAAGTGACAACTTTGCGTGACTTCTTTACTGTCAATAAAATGTTTTATGCATAATAAAGCAGAAGCATCTGTGTGTATACAATGTGTATATGAGTTGACTGTGGTGAGAGAGGGAATAAAACACATTAGAATAACTGCAACTGTTTTTTTTTTTTGCACTTTACTTTTCTGTTTCCATTTAGTTTATTTAATCTTTTACTTCACTTTAGGTTTTATTCACTGTATTTCACAAGAACAATTTACAATTTCAAGGAAAATATATTGTATACATAATTAATAAACAAGAATTAATGTACAGATCAACAACTTAGTATATAGATAATGTAAATAGATGTGTATGTACAGTATGTATGTATACTAATTATCATACATTCTGAGGTGATGAAGCAAAGATTATGAGGCGTGTATTGGCTATGAGTCATTCTCCTACTCCCATATAAGTGCTTTTGTCCTGAATCGAAATCCCTGATGGTTCTTGGTTTAGTCCACTCTGTGACATCACATCCCCTAAATCACCTACGAATTAGCTACACATCATTTCTGAAAATAGTACACTTTGCTTATGATTTCTGAGCAGAGACCTACTCTATTAACATCACCATACACAGCGTAGTATTAATTAGAGCACACTATTTGGTATTTTAGTCCACAGGGTCAGTTTTAGCCATGGATTTTGTATTTACTAAAGCGTGCTATTTAGTAATTCAGTGCACAGGATGGGATTTAGCCAAGGGACAACCACTGGTTCTGGGAAATTAGTTCAATGCAGAAGTGCTGTTCCTCATGCAGTTCCTCAAATGACCATTACGAGCTGTCTCCAAAAGTGAGTCAATCCCCATAGAGTTAAAATGACCAAACAAAATGTCCAACTTTACAACAGAAATCAATGTGTGCTGTCTGGTACATATAAAAAAAATTTTTGGGTCTCCATACGTAGCTAGATTTCCTATTCATGACGACTGTAATTTTCAATTAAAATTAAATTAATTCATACAATTATGCATAATTAGGGATGTGGCTGATTTGAGTGATAACTGCATTGCAGGTGTCAAAGTTGTTGACTATATATTTAACAGTGGATATACCAACTATTAGAGCTATTTATTAGTTTAATGCACTCGGATTTAGTCGTGAATTTAGTATCTACTAGCCCATAGTATTTAGTAACTTAGGGCACAAGGTTAGACTTAGCCATTTTTATGGACTTGTCCCGCTGCCTCCATGAGAGGTTTCTACAAGATCTTTAGTGATGACTGGTCAGAAGCTTGTTTTTGGATTCTATGATCCAGTATAAAGATGCATAAACCACCTGTAAACCACAACAATCCACCATTTAATAAATTAAGCACTGATACTATGTTTATTTAATCAGCGACTCCATTTCAAAATTTTAGGAATGGTGGAAATATTTATGAATATTTTTTTATGTTGTACAGGTCCAGAATCAAATTTACGAACATGGGAAATACCCTTAAATGAAGACTATAAGTCTTGTGTGTGTGGTGACTAACCGAAAACAATGAGACGTGTGTGTGTATCAGTAGAACCCAGTGGGTTCTGCGCTGTACAGCGGTACATGGAGCCGTTGAGTTCTGCAGGCACCCGCTCCAGCACAAGCTCCCTGCCCTCCCTCTCACTGCTGCCATCTAGCAGTCGTCCTCCCACTCGTGTCCAGGTAAACAGCGGTTCTGGGAACACCTCGTTCTGTAAGACAGTTCATGTGTGTGAGTGTATTCATGAGGTAGAAAGATATGTACACTCTTATTGCTAATGCAGAAAATACTTTAAAGATAAAAAGCAACCTGAGGGATTATGCATCCTAAAATATCAATAATATAAACCCGTTTTCACTGTAACTGAATAAAACATAGCTGTAATGCTGTTTTTTGTTTCTTCCAACACATTTCAGTTAAAACTGTTTTTCTTCTTTTAACTTAACTTTTACTGTAAGATTCTTTCAATAATCAAGACACATTCTGGCAGAGGAAACGAGAGCGAGTTAGCCTTATTATAACCCTGTTATTATAGACTTGTTCAGGGTTCCCTATGAACTGCAGGGACAAATAAAAATTGAGCTTGTGTGTCAGGCACACAGTCCATGAAAGCACTCACAACAAATAGGCACTTTAGATGATGGCAAAAGACTATCGAGTTTTACTCTCGCCTCCTTATGGCATTACTTTGTCAAGCATTATCTCTTATTAGGCCTGGAAAAGCCTGAAGCAGTTACAAAAAAAAGTATTATCTTAAGTAATGTTCAGCAGAACCTGGTGTAGGTTTGTGTACTGTATATATCCTTTTAAGCATTTGTTTCCACTTTCTTTACTTCTCAGCATTTAATTTTGGAACTTCAACAAACAGTTACACAGTGTGGGTTATATTTTAACTTAATGTTCTGCACAATGTTTACTCTTCATAAACCTGAAGATTATGACGCAAATTATAAGGCCAACCATTCCAATCTATATTTAACTGTTCAGCTTTCCAGACATAACAGTAGAAAAACAGTACTCTGAAATTTGATTGGTCATCCATCCAAGAGAGACATCTTCATCTGTCAAAGTCATGTGACCTTTAACAATGATTGACAGAACATCATGGCTTGGCTGTGTGTCACACATTCACACACCGACAGCATTGGAATGAGTTTGTGTTTGCTGGTGGCAACAGGTCACAATGCAGGAATGCACACGTCCCTTTTCTCGATTCTCATAAGGAGTTGAAAATAGCTGAAAATTAAAGTCTTTTTGAGATGTGAAAATATTTAGAGCACATACAGTGTTATTTTCACATAATAATTTGACGATCTTTAAACGACGACTCAAAACGTATCTATTTCTCCAGTACTTACAGTACTAACCCCTCCATTCCCCCCACCCCCCACCCAAAAAAAAAGAAAAAAAGAAAAGTTGTTCCCAGTTCCCAGTTGAGTTAGACTAATTGCACTTAGTTATTGACCTAGTTAACCCAGTGTAAGTATCTATCCAGTGATGTAAACTTTAAAGCACTTTTTGTAAGTTGCTCTGGATAAGAGCGTCTGCCAAATGCCTAAATGTAAATGTAATAGCTTATTTATGTTTAAGCAAGATGTACTGTAGATCATGTGGTGGGGTATTAAAGGGTTAAAACGAGCAGGTTGTGTAATTTAGAGCCCCCTGCTGTCTGTGAGACAAAGTGCAATTGCCATTGAACTGCTGGCTTTCCAGGAAAAATAGGTGTGGATCTGTACAGCCGTGTTTCACTAAGGGGCAGGGACAAATTTACAAACTATCATTACTAAAACAGGAGACTGTAAATTAATAAACTATATAAATATAATCAGCTATACTGTATCCCTAAAAACAAACCTGATGCAACTACTACTAGTACTACTTCACAGTAGTAATAGGATTCCTTCTGCTACTACTACTTATAATAATAATAATAATAATAATAATAATAATAATAATAATAATAATAATACTTAAGTCACAGTTTCCTTGAAAGCCCCTCATTACAATTTTGCTACTACTAATACTAATACTCCTTCTCCTACTATTACTAACCATTTGTTATAGCAATAAGTAATAGCAGTAGTGTACAGCTTGCATGTATTTACTTTCTTTATAGTCTCTGTGGGATTCTCTGTGTCTCATTGCTTACTTTTCAGTAGGTCACACCAATATATATTTGGGATTTGTTTGCAGGATAGCTGTTATTACTGTGAGGAAAAAAGCATGCTGAATTCAAATGCAATATAATGGCATGGACACATCAACAGTACACTAGCTTAACACTACCTCAACCAAGAGCTTATTCAGTCTAATCTGATAGCACAACGTTTAATATTTTTCACCAGTGCTCAAGAATGATATGAAGGAAGCAAATGCCATAATTTACTAAATGGATTTGGATGCATATAACTAATACATGTCTAGAAACGCTCAAAAAACATTATTGATGCCATTATCATCTTTAGTAAAAAAAGAAAAATGGATTGAATATGAATAACTTATTATCATATATTTACATCATTAATAAGCAGAGAGAGACAGAAAGAATCTTATAATTTTTAATTTTATTGGTTACAACAAGAAAGAAAGAAAGCATAAAATTTCTATTTAAATCTTCCATCTATGCTAATTTAGTTGGGCAGTGGGGCATATTTGTAATGACTTTTCTTAATTTCCTTTAATAGCGCACATCAAATATATAGGGAACGAACATCAGGGTGTTAATGTGTCAGATGTGTCACTCTCTTTTGGCTGCTTCAGTTGTAATAATAAAGTATCAGTCAAATAAAACTGAACTGCCTCATCATTTGCTGACTAACAGCTGCATAAATCTACAAAGATGATTTAAAGTGAACTGGAGAACCTCCCCCGAGTCATTGCTGCCACAAAGATCAGGCCAGCAACTTCCCCACAGCCATTGTCCTTTTATTTTATTTTTGCTTGGGCTGAGATTTCTTGCTTTTGGCAGCCAATGATCGTTACACTAAAGCAATCTGCCTGCTTGATTTCCCCTCTGAACTGACGGAGTGGCTGAACAGTGAGAAAACGCTGCATTCCTGACAGTGATGCGCTCACAACCAGCTCGTCTGAATACAGGCGGAAAATAATTACACCTGAACACTGCAGAGATGTCGCTAAACAGATGGCTGGCTCAGATTTCGTTGAGGGAAGTTAGTGCACCTTATGCCGAGCATGAAAACACAGAAAGGAAACAACAAAAAGAAAAAAGCCCTCTAAGGAAGTTAGGAAACAATTTACTTATCACTTATGAACGCTCTTATAACAACATCTCAATTTCCAAACTGTCACTAAACAAGCACTCACTAATAAAATTGTAAAGTTATTATGCTACAGTATATTGGAATTGTCCTTAAGGCCTGTCATACCCAAAATGAGAAAGAAAGAAATGGTCAGAAATACTATAGCATTACATAAGAAGAGTGATCTGACAAAAGAATTAGCGCTAACTGAAAAAATCTGCTAACAAAGAAATTAATTACTAATAAATAATTAATTAATTGAGCTGAAGAACTATAAGCGTACCAGTGTAGCAGTAACTGACCTTAAAAAAATACTATCATCCTAACTGAAAAAGGTGGGCAAATATATTAATTAGTGCTAACTAAGGCAACAAATACTATAGTGCTAACTGAGAAGGGTGAGCTAACAAAAGAAATTTGTGCTTATTGAAGCATCATAAAGCTAACTGAAAGGAATTAGCACTAGCTGAGGTAATAGTGCTAGGTGACAAAGTTGAGCAAACAAAGGAAATATCAGTTACTGAAGTAAAAATCATTATTTTGCAGAGAAGGATAAGAAACTGAGGCAACAGAAATGTGACCTAGCAAAGACATTTTGTGGCAAGTGTTGTAACATATAGGGCTAACTGAGAAAGGTCAGCTGTCAAAGGAATTTGCATTAATTGAGGTATTAAATACTACAGTGACAAGTAAGAAAGGTATGACAAATGAATTAGCACTAACTGAGGTAAAAAAAAAAAAATCCTACAGTGATCACAGAGAAATGTGAGCTAAGAAAGGGAATATTATTATTAATTATTAAGAGCAAAATGTGATGATCAGATGACTTTTATTATGTTTTTACACTTTTACACACACACACACACACACAGCTAGACTTAAAGTAAGAGAAACAACTTACTTTAAGTCAAGCCATGTGTGTGTGTGTGTGTGTGTGTGTGTGTGTGTGTAAAAACATAAAAGTCATCTGATTGTAACTGGTCTCAGTATTAGGCAAATAAAACCTCAGATGAACAACAACATATAACCTTTTTCACATTGCCATTATTTATCTTATATAATGAAGCTAAAACTTTGGTTTAGTTTATTGAGGTTTTTGGGCATTCATTTATGGACAGTTTTCTTAAGATCCCATCACAGCATTTCAGTTAGGTTGAGCTCTGGACTTTGACTAGGCCATTTCAAAACCTTGATTCATTTATTATTCAGCCATTCTGATGTAGGTTTATGGTGTGCTTCAAATCATTGTCCTGTTGCATAACCTAATTTTGAACAAGCTTTAGCTGTCAGACAGACCTCCTATTTGCCTCTAAAATACTGTAGAATGGTCAACTGCAAGGGGCCCCGGTCCTGTGGCTGCAAAACAAGCCCAAATCATACCCACTGTCAAGCACAGCGGTAGAGGGGTTATGAGGTGTTTACCCTGTTTGGTTTTCGCCAAACATGTTACTGGGCATTAAGGCCAAACAACTTCACTTTGGTCAAATCCACATCCATAAGACATCGTTCCAGATGCCTTGAGTTGGTTCCGATGCAGTTTTGAAGCTTAGTCATGCTTCCATGTTCTTTTTTAAAATTATTTTTTAAAGAGGTTTCTGCTGGCAACCCTTTGAAACAAGTGATACTAGTTCACTCGGAGTGAACACTTCTCAGTGAGGCCTTTAGGGTCTGAAATGTAGTTCTTTTTTTTTTTTTTTGTATTTCTCAGAGCATTGCAAAGGCTGACCTTGGGGTAAATGTGCTAGGATGTTCACTTCTGGGAAGATTAGCAACTGTCTTGAATGCTTTCCAACATGTAAAACACTCACTCACTCTCACTCACTCATCATCTATACCGCTTAATCCTGTATTCAGAGTCACGGGGGGCCTGGAGCCTATCCCAGGAGACTTAGGGCACACGGCAGGGTACACCCTGGACAGGGTGCCAATCCATCGCAGGGCACAAACACACACATACACTCACTACGGGCAATTTGGAAATGTCAATTAGCCTAACCTACATGTCTTTGGACTGTGGGAGGAAACCGGATTACCCGGAGGAAACCCACCAAGCACGGGGAGAACATGCAAACTCCATGCACACAGAGACGGGAATCGAGCCTGGCCGGGGATCGAACCCGGACCCTGGCGGTGCAAGGCGACAGTGCTAACCACTGCACCACTGTGCCGCCATATGTAAGATTGACATGCAGCAACAGTTGCTTCGCTAAGGAATTTGCTTATGTCTTTCCCTGTTGGCATTGTGATAATACACATCTGAATGCTCCAGACCACCAAAATGCCCAAACTTCTTCTTTTGTAGAGGACTACAAACCTGCTGATGATCAATTAATGAAGGGCTGATGATTAACAGCGCCTGGCTTCAACCTACCCTCTTAAATCCTGTGGAAACAGTAAAGGTATTGGCCAAATGTTTTTCTTGCTGGCTTCATATTTATTAAATAAATAATGGCAGAGTGAAAAAAGTTTTTGTTGTTTCCGAATCCTTGGTTTCCATACCTGGAATCCTTGCACCATGATGCGCACTGTGTCCCCAACTTTTGCCCTGTTTGGGGTCATGGTAAGCTTCGGACCTTTAGGAGCCGCTGTGTAGAAACAAAAATAAAAGGTAAATATAAATGATTAGATGTAATTCAGTAAAATGGTTAAAGAATAAAAGTAGAATTATTATAAACTGAGTCCTGAAAAAGAGTAAAGTCTTTTTTCAGAGTGCGTTCACACACGTTATCATAAAAAAAAAAAAAAAATATATATATATATATATATATATATTTGTACCAAATTACTTTTTTTTTTTTACTCTCAAACACTAATGTTACTTTTTAAAATTAAATTTAATTACCTATTTTAGTACATTTCAACCTATTTGTGTATTAGTGGTGTAATGTTACTCATATTTGTAACATTGCGTTTGGTATAGGATGTTAAGTTAGGTGTGATGCGTGTTATGATCGGAGTGAATACAGTCTAGCTTTAAATAGTGCTTGGGGATTTTCAGAATTCACTTATACCACTTGAGCACGGTTATTTCAGTGGTCAAAATATTAAGTAATCTTTTTATTTAAGTAGCTTTTCTAATTAATATCTACTGTATTGGCGCAGGTGTTTGCTTACACTGAGCAAGTAGCTTATTAGTAGCTTATTTTAAGTAAATTATCATCATAACTGTTCATACCATCACTTTTACTCACCATTTTGATTTCACTTATAGTTCAGGTTAAATTTCAGGCAGATATTGTACAGATATATGTACAGTACTGTAAAAGCTTCATTAAATACTTTTCAGTGGTCGATTTGACACCAGCGCAGCATACTGTCAAAACTTGAGGTTTATAATCTGGCACAAAACTTCCCTTCTACTGGACATTTTGATTTAATTTATGATACAGGTTTAACTTCAGGCAAATACCTAGTTTGTAAAGTTCCATTAAATTCTGTCAATCCAGTTTTGCATGATATTGTAACAAAATCTGGCTGGACAGACATACAGACAGAAACTTTTCTGAAACTAGTTTTGTCTCCTCCAATGTATAAAACATAAAGATATCATAAAATATCAAAGAGCGAATCCTGACCAATGAACAGACAAAACATTTTTTTAAATATAGACGCTGTGTGCAGCCATTATGATTTAGAATAATACCCTAGTTGATGTGCTATTTTATGTCAAGAAAGACATGTTTCTCATTTACTTTGTTGGGAAAAAGAGAGTTCACTGAATTGTGCAAAATTAATAACAGTGCTTTGTTTAACACTGCTAATGTTGAATATTATCCCTTTTCATATCTCATAATTAAAATAATGATTGTTGGTATTATTTGCCATAGACAGTGCTGTTACTATTCCTAAACAACATACAGTAGCACCTGGACACCTAGGTACACCTAGGTACAACCTTGGATTACGAGCATAAAAAAGCAGACTCGTATTCCAAAACACTCATAAATCAATTTTCACCATAAGAAATAATGGAAACCCACATTATTCGTTCCACAGCCCCAAAAAATTAATGCATAAAAATAATTAATACAATATATAAAGTACAAATAAAACAAATTAACCTGCACTTTACCTAAAAAAAAAAGTAAAAATAAATCAAGACAGTGTTTCCGTTTATGCAGGCATTTTGTGTGTGTGTGTGAAGGCGAGAGATCAGAAATATTCTCTGTATCAGCCTGTCATTCTGTGCGCGCACGTAATTTGACACTGTGCCCCTTCTCACACACACACACACACAGCGCCTGCGCGCATAAAGGAGAGCGGGAGAGAGAGAGAAAATGTGTGTGTGAAGGGGCACGGTGTCAAAGTACGCGCACGCACACATAACGACAGGCTGATACAGGGAAGGAGCAAATGGATCTTTAACCTCTATAATACTTTCTTTTGCTTTATACACGCGCACACTACAATAAACAGTACACGCGCTGTACACACACGCCTACAAACACAAAATAAAAGATGTTTTACGCGCACACACATGGTCACAGTGTTATAGTAAACAGTACATGCACGGATGTTGATTATACCAGTGAGAGACGAGCACTAAGACCAAGCAGGGGGGGCTATTACCCATAATTCAGCACCGCAAGATAAAGAAAAACCATTAGCTCAGTTGTGATCATGTGACGCTCGGCGTCAAAACAAGAAGCGCATGCGTGATACATGATACTCAGTACTCGTAAACCAAGACTTGCTCGTTTTTCAAGTCAAAATTTATTTTAAATCTTTGCTCGTCTTGTGGAATGCTCGCAAACAGCGTTATTCGCAATCCGAGGTTTCACTATATATATTATGTTTACAAGATAAATTAATAATACATTTAAATAACATTCAGGTCTCTTTTTCACTGTACCAGAAAAATCCACCAGCATGACTTTTGAATACTATTACACCCTTGTTGTCTGTACAGCAACAATACTTGTGCTTTTTACACAACCACACTTATATATGCCAAAAAACACGTCCTCTTCCCACATATCTCCCACACAAACAAACTTTCCTATCTGACGGTCATATGGCAATGGTCAATGACACAAAAATCACTGCAGCACAGAACCATTTGCCTTTTAGATACAAACACACTTATCTTTTCAGTACACATACAAATGACATTCTAATCAAGGTATGTATTGATCTTGAAGAATTTTTATTTTTGTTATATTTTAGATACCTGTGTTACCTAAATTGTATCTGAATACCTGCTGAAACTGGTGCTGTGAACATACTGTATGGTATTGGTCACTGACACAAAGAACCAGTGCAGCAAAGAACCATTGATCTTTTGGATATGGCGAGGAATTTAGTCCTTGATTTAGTTTATAGGTTTTGATGTCTGCTCTTGAATTTTGTTGAAATAGTGATTGGGAAATTTGTTCTTTAAGAGCTATGCCAGACCATGACCAGACAATATGACCATGCAAAACAATCCAGCTACAAGACAAATATTTGTTGCCATTAACTTAGTGTTTTTGGACACAAAAGAATAAAGTTCTTAGAAATTCAGGTACACTGTCTGCATAATCACTATTTTCTACCTCATTTTATTAGTCAGCATCTTTCTGTGGTTGACCTGCCTGTGATTACCTATGTCATGCTGCAAAAGGAGTTATGAGGAGTAAAGGTCTTAAGACCCATTTCGTCCAATGAATACCATTCTTATCAATTAAGGTCACAGCGCTGAACACTGAGGTCGTAGCTGGGACTCTGGGGATTCCTACGTTCTTTCATCCAAGGAGCTGAGGGAGGATTTATTTCCAGAAAGAGAGACAAGGAACTAAATTGGGTAGATATTCATTACTGGAGGAGAAACAGAGCATGTGAGGCAGGGTATGGAGGTAGAGAGATAAGAGACACTGAGGGAACTAATTCCCTTGTCTTGTACGGACGGAAGCGCACAGATGGGTTTAATTTGGTGCCTGAGAGAAGCTAGCCATGGAAAGAAGTAGAGAAAAGGAAAAAAAATCACTTTGTGACCTTCGGAGGCACCAGTGATTCCTCCTGTGTATACAGAGCCCGGATAAGTCACACATTTTTAGCTCTGTCATGAACGCGAGAGGTTCTGCTTCCTTTAAACAAAAGCAGTGGTGGCGTTTTACGAGAAAGGCAATTGGATGGTATTGAGAAATCTTATTGGAGCAGGGTTTACTAGCTCTGCATTGTTTCACACTATCATGGATTGACTGGAGAGCGATGCGTAGTATTTTATTAAATGTTAAACCCACAAGAACAGAAATTAAGACCATGTACCATAAACACAAGCACAAACCAGACCAGAATGAAATACATGATGTTACTAACAACAGATTCTAGACAACGACTGCTATGCAAATATGACTTCAATACTAACGCTCATTATGTACACCTGTGGTTCAGGTGTGTGATCATGTGACTTGCTGCATGATGTGAACACCTGCAGTGGCTGATGGGTACTCTAGTCTGGCACTGCTATCAGCAATAACCTCACACAATCAACAATCATGAGTGAATGTATGGGAGTGTTAATGGATAATGATGTTTGTAGGACTTGGTATATTCTTATATATATATATTGTAAATTTGCTAGTTGCTAGTTTTTCTTACATACCTACATACTGTACATAACTTTCCATTTATCCGTATGAGATTTGTTTGTTTTCTTTATTAAAATTAATGTTTTAAAAACGTAACATTTATTTAAAATGCTTACATGCTTAAAAATATATATTCAATGTACAAAGATATACTTCTGTAATCTTGAATTATATCAGAGCAATTATCAACTTCTATTAACTCCTATTATTAAAATGTTAAAGTATACTATTGAACTTTTAAACATACTACAGAATCTTACAAGTATGCAAAGGATGACAAGCATTTACATTCTATAAGAATTTCAAGTATACTATTAAACTTAAAAGACATACAACAGAACCTTACAACTGTCCTGTATTATAAAAACCTTACATACTACTATACCTTACAGTATACTCTTAATCTTTAGAACGTACTACAAAATATCACAACTTCACAACATACTACAAACCTTTACACAACCTTAAAAATGTGTAGCATTATACATTACAAAACATTACAAAATGTTAAAGTATTAATGATTAATTAATAATTAGTATTAATAAAATCAATATTAATGAAACTAAAAATACATAGAACAGAACCTTATACAGCATACTAAAAACTTAACATGCTAATATGTTAATATTAATATTAAACTTATGTATAAAACATAGCACAAAACCTTATAACTTTACAGCATACCATTAAACTAAAAAACCACACAGAACCTTACAACTTTACAACATATTATAAAACTTCATTGTAACACAATGTTACAGTATATGGTTAAACTCCAAAACATGTTGCAGAATTGTATATGTATTGTATGTATTGTATGTATTGTATGTATTGTATTCCAAAGGGGTGAGGATACATTTACAATGGTCGACATTCATGCTGTAGGGAAAAAAATAGTCAACGTCCAATCTATTTCCTCATATTTCATGACTGTATGTGCAGCAAAAATCACATTTAAATCTGACAGCTTCACATATGCCATTACTCCATGAGGGAATGAATTATCCCACTTTCATGCATGTCAGAATGACAGTAATTACATGATAATGACTCAAAGATTCTTCTTGGAATTTACTTTAAAAATTTGTTTGCCTAGTTGACACATATGAACTTAAAATGTCCATTCTATTATTATTATTATTATTATTATTATTATTATTATTATTATTATTATTATTATTACCACCTACTAGAAAACATTAGATAATCCAATCCAAACATTGTAATCTTTATTACTTTGCCTTTATTTTTAATCATAACACTCTTTATTTAATTCTACAGAATTAAATTTTATTAAAAATTTAAAAAATTTAATTGTATTAAATGTTATTTATTTATTTAATTCACAGCATAATGGTTGCATGTTGCATTAAAACAATTTCCATTCAACCTAATAGCTACACAGTTACATTTAAATTTAAATTAATATTTGAGTTTTTCCTTCCAATTTTTAATCTACGCATAAATCCTAGTATGATCCCCAACAAGCTCCAAATAAAATAAAAAAGGGGCTGTTTTTCTACTACAGAAATGAGTGGAGACATTAGCATGAAAGTGAGAGTAGAGAGGCGATATACGGGAGAGATTAAGAGCTTGTCGAGACGTGAATCATGAGTTGATGACTCCATCGATTTTTCCTCATGAAAACTCATGAGAAACATAACGAACGTGTTGATGCGTATGAGGGATGCGCAAGCATGGACTGACCTGGCTTTTCCTGCACTCAGCTGTCGAATTAAGGGATCAATAACCTGGATCTTATGCCTGTGCTGTCTGTGAGAACGAGGTCGAATCACCAGCCTGTGATATTTACTTACACACGTGTTTAGCCAGGGGCCCTGCCACCGTGGGCCATCTGCAGCGATGCATCACACTGTGAGGTATTTTTGAGCTCTGGCTCTGACAGAAACCACGGCTGTTGACGGGCGTGATGATGAGATTCTCGGGAACAGGTCTGGGCTGGCGTCCAGCGTGAACAGTTGGCAGCTCGCGTCATCACCTTTGATTACGACAACACATTCTGTGCCCTGCTCCTCCTCCGCAAAGGGGGAGGCGGCTGACACGTCCCCAAGGTTAATGTCAGCCGAACACCTAGAAACCTCAAACAGCCTGATATCTAATCTTTCTGTCCATGTGACCAGCTGTGCTCGGCTCTAATTCTTTGTAAGTCCCAGAACACTGGATTATGTAAAACGAAATATAAAAGACACTGGCTTGTCTAATTTAATACAAATGTTTTATTGTGGAAAATCTAAAGATGCTTGCAGGATGCTTTGTTTTGTCATCATGCCTGAATATCTGCCACCTTATCATCTTAATTATCTTTATCTCCAGATAAAGGACCCTGCACAAACCCACAGATCATCATTCTGTTTAGGCTGAAAGATTATAATCTGCCTGCAGCTCAGAGTTTTTTTGCTGAATCAAAAGCAAATCCTGACTCCTTAATCCTTTGCTTTAATTATGGAAAATCACCGGCTGCTTGGACTTATGTCCATGCGGAGTTTGACCAACAGCCAATGCAGGATGAATTTAACCTCAACTGCCTTCCAGATTATCAAACTCAGTTACATTACATTAAAGAAACAAGGAGCTGTTTGAATTGGTGAAACCTTGGCCTTGTTTTTTTATGCAAAATGTCCCTTTCCCTTGCTTATATAAGTGTATATTTGTATCAGATATCACATATGGACCCTGAAAACATCACTGATGCTGCCTGAATTCATCTTTAACAAATGTTAACCATTTACTTGCCACAAAAACTCATATATGAGCAACATATTTTGTATATTAACACTAGTTAATATAATAGTTGTTGTGTTTCTTACTGTACGTCTGGTCCCATTCTTCAGTCAGGATTTTTGAACCCTATTATCAGTTTATGGAGCTACAGATATAGTACAGGTACAGTATATGAGGTTGGTTGATGTCTGATCTGACCTTATACGCCATGTACAGTACATATACCATGTTATGCGCTGTGTTCAAAAACTAAATGTGAAACTAAAACATTCAGGAGATTAGGCTCATGATGTATTAGAAATTATATGTGTATTGTTTTCAGTGTTTCTTACGATCTTCAACAATCTTTATACGTAATAATTTTTTGTACTAACCTTTTTACTTGCACCAATTTGTTGCCAGTGACTCACTAAAAATCACAATAAAAACACAATCAAATGATTGTGAGTGTGGCAAAACTATGGGAGGTGAAGTTATAGTGTTTTACAAAATAACCTAAAATTCACAATGATTCCACCAAGACAATTTGGCATAATATTTAGGCAATTCTGCTTTTTAACACAATTGTCACACTAAGGGAAAAAAAAGTAAAAAAAAAAACTCTAAAAACTTGTAATACATTTTGCTTGAATGAAAAAAAGAGAGATCTCATTTTGAAGTCAAACTGCTCATATGATTTCCGCTATTAATTTTTTTTTAAAATAAATGCTTAAAATACATTTATTTCAAATAAGTAATTGATTGTCTTATTATACAGTAGTCTGTATGGCTTACTCTGAGTATACTGTCTCTTTGTCAGATGTACTGTACACAAGTCTTTCACTGATTTCTTACATATGTTACACAAAACAATGCTAGGTACAAAAAAAAATATTTACTGCAAATTTGTACAACAGTTATTTGTTGAATAATACAATCTGCTTGGGTAAGAGGCATTAATGTGGTCATAATGGACAGTAACGCCACAGCAAGGTTTCACTTTATGCATTACTCTGCATCCCATGTTTTTTTTATAGAATCATTAATTAGACTAACATCCGATCACCAAAATGTTTTTAACTAAGGTTAATAACCTCAAACAATTTAATGAGAGGAAGTGATGTGTTGCTGGATATACATGTAGCAGTCTCTGATGCTGTCATAGAAGGTATCATAGCCATGCTATATCCATATACTGTATATCTAGCGTAGTTTATGCATAAAATATGGTTGTACATACACAAGCACATAAGAACTTCATGCTCAGCTTGTACATTTAAATGGAGGGAAAAGAAACAACCTAAGTGTGTATATTAAGATGTCAGACTGAGGTCATGTCCTCCATCCATTTCCTTGAAGATTTAGCTGGAAAATCACTCGCTACACTGGAAATGGCTCATCAAAACAACAAACATTTGGACAATTAACCTGCCCTTTTCTAGGTGCATGCTCCTGTGAGTTCATTGTTCTCCAGCTGTTATCATGTAGACACACGTTTACTATCGAGACCATAAAGATCCCCAGCTTTACCCTCATGGGGCAAAGTGAAATGAAAGGCTTGTTCCGCTGTGGATGACATTTTCATGCTTTATTTTGCATGACACACTGTGGGAATTATGGGAATGATGTAGTAAAGCATAGGAGACCAATGAAACCGGAACTCTGGAGAGGTGTTGCCACAGGACAATATGATATGCCACTCAGTAGGGGACAAGATTTACAGCTTTTTTCAATTATTGTAGGAAAATCTGCTGTTGCATAACTTCTAAAGAGACATGTGTGACCCCACCAGCCTCAATGCACATTGGCATTAATTCCTATGAACTGTGCTAGATGGAAGAAAATCATTCTTTGAAAAAGATATTTCTTCATTTGGTGTTTTACAGATGGTGATAGGGAGTGCTAGATCCAAAATCTCTTAGGAGTTCAAATGGTTTAAGTTACAGTGAATGTAAAGGTCATAGCATATGACTTATATTATTCTCATCTTTTCCAAATCATTCAGTGAACAATTGGGCCATGAGGGTGGAGGACTGTGTCATCCTGGAAGAGACCATTTGCATCAGTATAGAAATGTTTCAGAATGGGATAAAGAAGAGTTATGGCTTTATTTGCTGTCTTTCCTGCAGCAAAACACAGCCTACAGGCTTCACTTTAAGTCACCCTTCTCTATACAGTATGCTGATAGAATGAAGCTGAGTTTGCAGTTTCATAATTTTTGCTACAGATCATGATGAGAATTGTCATCGGTAAGATCATAGCTTAAGATCAGCAGCTTTGATAGCATGGGCTACCTTTTTTTTTTTTTTTTTTTTCAAACATGCTCAGAAAAATTGCCCTGGAGCTACAGCTTTCCATGACCAATAGGTCCGGCATATATTCTGTAGCAAAATTCACTGGCATCCATGAATCATGTTAAGCAGCAGTAGCAGCACCGTGTTATGTGACAGTAGGACATGTGATGGTGAGGTGACATGTCAAGTTATGGGGGTTTCAAGCATTATGATGGTATCAATGAATCGATTAATTGCTGGAATGAGTTATGCATTTTATCAGTACCATATGCAAACATTAATGAACAGTAGGCTTTATTGACATGTAGCACCACCATATTCCACATTAAGCCTATATAGTGCTTCATTACGCTTCAAAATCTAATGACATCATAGCGTGTTGGAGTCGATTTTGAACCTGTAGTGATTCATTAGCAAATATCGTGAAAGTGAGAACTGGACTTCAGAAAGTGCCACTGTGTACCGCTTTGGATCGCATCCATGGAACTACAGACATGTACAAACACCCCACAAATAGATTACAAGCACTTCGCTACATAAAGGACTGAGCAACCTTCAGATCTCCCTTCCATTACAAATCAGTAAGCTGAAAGTGATCAGACACCACCATATAGCTTTGCACCATGCCACCTGTACCCTTATTTGAATTTTTGAATCAGACTAATTCACATCAACCATATCCGTAGACTATACTGTTGAAACAATTCCACTAAATAGTGAAAACCATGTGCATATTTTTATGGAATAGTGGTTTGAATTTCAGTCAATGTTATATGTGTCTCAAACCACGTCATACCATTCTCTGGTGTTTTGCTAAGAGAAAGCAGGACAATAAATGGCAAGTAATAAAAAAAAATAAAAATGCATAGTACTACAGGTTTGTTGTACGAACCCCACTTTATAAATGTCTCCCACTTTCATTTATTACTGTTTCCGTGTCAGGAAGTCAGAAACGAATCTTTTTAGCTTGTCCTGCATCACATCACTCATTCTCCACTTCCCGTCGTTGACAGATGGAAGACTATGAGCACATGCAGCTTTTGATGTGATAATGGGATCTGCTGGAGGCCATCTTTGTTTTAGCGTTAACAACCAGTTTGGTGTTCAGGTCTCTTTGAGAAAAAAGACCTGTTGCGATTACATTTGTTTTGCCTGGCTTTTTCAGCTGCATACAAATGCAGCAATTTCAGCAAAAGCATGATGAAAAACAAACTAGCATGAAATCTCCCTAGCATCTCAATTAGCATGGTAAATTATTATTATTAGTGCCACAGGATAGCATTGGCACCTACAACAGTGGCATCTCGGAGGCCAGCGTGTGGTTCAATTCTCACTCCACTGGCCTAATTCAGGTTGACTTTTTCAATAATGGTTGTAAGTTAACTCAATCTAGCACGCCGGCAGTGCAATGTATTAGCCTGTCAATCACAGCAGGATTCAGCGTTTCTGCGTTAGGACTTGCAATCTGCCCTGGCTGTAACGCAATTAAGAAACAAATGGAAGTCAGAGTTGCTCTAAATGCATCTGTCAGAGGCCGATGTAAAAAGATGCAGCGGTGATAGAGCAAGGAAGGTAGAGGACAAGCCAAAAGAAAAGCGATGACTGCAGGTTGGTTTGTTTTCACACCCTCTGATTCAGAAAGAGGTTCCGTTATCCAAGTCCTGATCAGCACAAGAAAAATTGCAGTGTTCAAAGGTCAACTGATTTAGGCAGTTTCCCAAGCATGCTGGGTTCAGCAAGACAAACAGTTTTTAAAAAAGGTCTATGAAAGTTTCAAGTCACCAAGGGCACTGAATTCAGAATCAAGTCAAGCCTGTCCTAGTGGACAAAAAATAAAACCTGTTACCGCTGCACAGATGAATGCTCAATTCTGATTGGTCAGCTTTGACAGGTGTTCTGACTAAACAGTTAATATTAATGCCCTAATTACAATACATTGTAATTGCAATATCTGGGGAGAAGGTATAGTGTGCCACATAAACAAAAACTGATTTATTCATTCATATCGTAAGAGTATGATTGAACACACCACCATAACACCCCTGGTCCTGACATCCTCCTGTTCGGCTTTGACGTTAATAATAATGTTCTGTACCTGAGTACAACTGCATATCCATTTTGACATATACATTGCCACCATTTGATCTGCAACACCATGGCCTACAAAAGAGTTTTCTGATTGGATTGGTTTGGCCAGTTGTACCCTTCAGGCTTTGATGTTTAAGATAATCTTGCAATAAATCTACTCAACCATAAACATCATGTCTTTTATATTAATATTTTATATTAAATCGTAACTATGGCACTTTAAAAAAAATATCTAACCCCTTACATCCTATTAAGCCAAGTCAGCTGGGTTTGTATAGAAAATGTGCACAGTATATACTGTAAAGTCTTTTCAGTGAAGTGATTGGTTTACATCTCAGGGAGCCCGCATGTCTGTGTTTCCTTCTGGCTCTGCCTGGGATGCGTGTGGTGACTGGGGACGGTTTGACTTTTCACGAAGACGGTCCTGTCCTCGGCTGATGCAGACAGCTGGTCTCTGAGGACTTGTGACTTCAGTCGCATGATAGTTCAGGACTGCAGTTTCCTACAGTCTACCTGAGCCTCCAATAACGAACTGGACTCAATTTTCAAAACACATCTCCTGTTATACTGAACTTCCAATCTCACATAGTATGATGCAGATCAATCCCTGCTATCCGTTTTGCCCAAATATGGATGGGTTCCCTGTTGAGTCTGGTTCCTCTCAAGGTTTCTTCCTATTACCATCTCAGGGAGTTTTTCATTGCCACTGTCGCCATCGACCTCAGCTTGCTCATCAGGGACAGTCTTATCGTTTACATCTCATACAAACTTAAACAATTTTTTTGAATTGACAATGTCAATTGTTAAAAGTACTATACAAATAAAATTTTATTGAATTGAATTTATGTCAGGATTGAAGCTTGGGAATGACCTACCAGATAAACGTGAAGATTTGTGTCAGTAAATGCTTCTAGTGTAATACTTTGTGCCAGACTAGATATGTAGACCTGGTGAATTGATGTGGTAACCCTCAAAACAAAGAGCACTGATATGCCATCATAGTTAGCCCTGCCGGAGTCCCTACTTGCATTTTGCACTAAATATAAATTCACCTTATACATCTCTCTCTAATTCTCTTTCTTTTTCTCTGTTGAACTACACATGGTGCTCCTGAGCTCCCAGTGATCCAGACCCTGCTTGGAATGCGTGTGGTGATGGGGACAGTTCCACTTGACCTGATATTCCCACAAATAGTTTAGTACCCGAGCCTCCAATAACGAAAGTTAACATGTTACCTTACCTTAAACACCTTTCCTGTTATACTGAACTTCCAGCATCCTTACTCTCAGCATGGCTGCAGATCAATCCCTGCTATCTAAATGAGGATGGGCTCCCTGTTGAGTGTGGTTTCTCTCAAGGTTTATTTCTAGTAGTGATGGGTCATTTGTGTCTTTAACCTGATTCAGAAGAACGAGTAGTCTCAGAGAGTGATTAATTCGTTTTCTACTGTGCAAGTATGTGCAAAGCATCTGCAAGTACGCGCAAAATCTCTGTAGGTTATGTACAGGAAACAGGAATGAGTACTTACCTCTCGAGTCTTAGTACGAATCGTTAGTTTTTTTAGTCAGGTGACTCTCATAGACACTATGCAGTGCATTACACAAGAAACAGAATTGAGCAGGGTTTTCTCACGAGTCTTCTCATCCAAATCGTTCGTTTTTTTGTCACATGACTCCCATTGATGCTAATAGTGTAAAAGAATGAACAATTCCGACCACAAGATATGAGAGGTGAGCTGCTCATTCTGCAGTGTAATATTTTCATTACTGGAACTATAGGCAAAATTTGCGTATGTAGACGTGCTGGGAGTTTATAGAAAATGCAACATTTTATTTTATTTCTGACCAAAATGAAATAAATAACTCAAAAAAAGATTTGTTCATTTTGATAAACGAGATTCAAAGAACCGAGTCACTAAAATGATCCAACCTTCCCACCACGACTTCCTATTGTCATCTGAGGGAGTTTTTATATACCCCCTGCACCCTTGCCTTGCTTATCAGGGAGAGTCTAATAATTATAAATCATACATATTTCCTTATACTTTTCAAACTTTTTTTTTTTTTTTTTTGATATTGTAAAGCTGCTTTGGGACAATGAAAATTGTTAAAAACGTTATACAAATAAAACATTGAAAATTTAATTGATATAACATGCATAGTACACAAGTGCATATTTAAAAAGTTAAGAAAAGTTTTGTTGCATGGATAATGTAACTAAAGTAATCGTTTTAACTTAACTAGTCAGTTAAAAACTCAAGGTAATATTCAATTTGAGTTTTCCTGTGTAGGAAACATATCTTTCAAGCTTTATCCGATGTGAAATGTCTAACAGGTTCACCAATTAAATTGATGATACAGTAACTTGTGCAGTATGATGTATGCTTCACAGGCCTGGAGAAAGGTGTGTACTTACAACATTCACTTTGCTTGGGTGCTTGTTTTATCTAGCATCAAGGGTAAGCCTGGGTTTAACCTATGAAAAGCCTGCTAAACCGCATATCTCCTTCAATAGTCCCTTCGATTTTGTACTTTACGATAAGGTAACATTTTCAGCTTCGCCAATCCAATATAATTTAATAACTAGGTGACCCAAAACTTTGGTCTGAAAATCATCATTAAAGTGTTTCTAAAACCATCTATCAGTAAATGTACACTATATGCACAAAAGTATTTGGCCATATACTTTAATATGGAGTTAGTCCTCCTTTTGCAGCTATAACAGCTTCCACACTTGGAGTGTTTATGTGTTTTTGGGCCATTCATTCTGTAGAGCATTTATGTTTATGTCATTTATGTCGCCGTCATCCTCGGCTTGCTCATCAGGTTCACATCTCATACAAACTTAAATAATTATTTTGATTGTGTAAAGCTGCTTTACAACAATGTCAATTGTTAAAAGCGCTATACAAATAAAATTTAATTGAATTGAATCATGAGGTCTGGCACTGATGTTGGACAAGAAGGCCTGGCCTGGTCTGACATCTGTTCTGGTTCATCCCGAAGTTGCTTGATGAGGTTGAGGTCAGAGCTCTGTGCTGGGCAGGCAAGTTCTTCCACATCAAACTCATCAAACAATGTCTTTATAGTCCTTGCTTTGTGCACTTGGGGCACAGTCATGTTGGAATATAAAAGGGCATTTCCCAAAGTGTTGCCACAAAGATGGAAGCATAGGATTGTCCATGATGTCTTGGTATGCTGAAGCCTTAAATATTGCCCTTCACTCAAGATAAGGGGCTTGATTGAAACACCACTGAAAGTAATTAACAGGTTTGGCCAAATAATTTTGTCCATATAGAGTAGCTAGTTGAGTACTGGACCTTTCCACTTAGCAAGCATTAACATGTTTTTTATGATGATAAAGGTAACCTTGAGGTTCACCGAATGCTATGAATCTTTATTTGGTTTCAAATCAGAATTAAAGAGCAAGCACTCCTCACACTGATGAAATCCTCCTCACTCAGCATGACCTAGGTTTACACAGGCATGAAGAAGGCATATAAGTCTCTATATTTGGATTTATTTTTACTGGTATGTACTGTATATAACAGACATAAGTATTTATGGCTTAACTTGTGGTCATTTGTTAAACAATTAATTTTCTGTCCCTCTTAACTTTGGTCTTAAATTATCAGGAGAACACTTCACTCAGGAATAGCCAGGGAGGGTCTGACTTCCTAACTAGCGTGCATCAACCTTGCACAGTTATTATATTCTCACACCAACACCAAGGTTCATCAACCATCCCACACTCTGCTGATATCCTACAGTATGAGCATGACCTTGATTGGCAGTGGCAGTCGTTTGACTTCATTATATTTGTATTTGTTTCCCTGCTCGTACCTTTCAGGCTTGAAGGTTTCAGGTGACCTTGAGTTTAACCCATGATAAGTATGCATCTTGCACATTGGCTCACCGATTGCTAAGGCCTAACAATAAATAACATCAAAGCATAACCATCTTATACAGTACAGTGATGAGCTACTACTTACATAATGTGACCTCTGTCTGCATAGGCATGGAGAGGGCTGGGTGTTTAACCTCACAGCTGAACAGGCCGTCATTGTCCATCTGAGGGTTCAGGGTCCACGTGAGCTTGGCTTGCACGGTCACAGAACCATCACTCTGAGGGAGGTGGGCATTGCTAAAGAAGTAGGCCGGGTCAGCACTCTGCACCCAGTGTGGAAACTCTCGGCTCACCACCGTCTCTGGGATGGCCTCTGTAGCCGGACTGGTCTCATAACGCGTTTGTCTGGCCGCGTAGCTCCGTCTCGGACTCTCTGTATAGAGCCGTCCAAGTAGAGACAGAGATTTCTGCATTTTGGTCTCATCCAGATCCCTGCTGAGCAGAGGTCTTGCCCTGCGCACGCCCACTGCACCTCCTCCTTCATCAGTTGCCGTTGGCGAGACGTAGGAGATCACTTCAATCAGCTCACCATCTCGCTTGAAATATACCTAGAAAGGGAGAGAGAAAAAAGTTGAGAGTGATCAGAAAGTTGTTGCGATCTAGTGAAATTACCTCCAGACTGGCAATGAAGCTAGCAAAATTGGATTGGCAAGATTAGGTAAACTAAGTTGTTTGCCAGTGCATAACAAACCCACCGTGTACAAAACAGTATGTGCTACTGTAATTGTATTACAACAAATGGATTCTTTAATTGTTTATTTATCAGACCATATGTGCCAATTGCTATCAATACAACAAAAACAAACCATAATACAGGGAGGTCAGAATTACAATAACTTTTCTTTAAAATGACAATTATAAAGTAAATACAGTAGATGCCAATGAATACATTTCTCAAAATAATTTAAAACATTTACTATAAAAAAAAAATTAATTCGATTTTTGAATTTAATTTAGTAAATTTGATTATACTATAACTGAAACGCCTGGTTTTAGACCACAATAATTCATTAGTATGGTGTAGGCCCTCCTTTTGCGGCCAATACAGCATCAATTAGTCTTGGGAATGACAGATACAAGTCCTGCACAGCGGCCAGAGGGATTTTGAGACATTCCTCTTTCAGAATAGTGGCCCGGTCACTATGTGATGCTGGTGGAGGAAAACGTTTCCTGACTCGCTCCTTCAAAACACCCCAAAGTGTCTCAATAATATTTAGATCTGGTGACTGCAGGCCATTGGAGGTGTTCAACGTCACTTTCATGTTCATCAAACCACTCTGTCACCAGTCTTGCTGTGTGTACAGTATTGGTGCATGATCATCTTGATACATGACACCACCTTCAGGACACAATGTTTGAACCACTGGGTGCACATGGTCCTCCAGAATGGTTCGGTAGTCCTTGGCATTGACGCGCCCCTCTAGCACAAGTATTGGGCCATAATATTGCAGCCCAAACCATCACTGATCCACCCCCATGCTTCACTCTGTGCTTAAAACAGTTTGGTGGTACACTTCTTCTCCAGACCGTAACTCTCCCGGATGTGACAGTGAAGGTGGACTCATCAGAGAACAATACATGTTTCACATTGTCCACAGCCCAAGATTTTTGTTGCTGGCACCATTGAAACCGACGTTTGCAATTGGCACGAGTGACCAAAGGTTTGGCTATAGCAGCCCGGTCAAGTACATTGACCCTGTTGACAAACAGTTTTGGTGGAAACAGGAGAGTTGAGGCACCCGGACATCCCTTTCAGACATTACCATGGATACCGTGGCTCTTGATACACCACAAAGACTTGCTGTCTTGGTCACAGATGCGCCAGATGCGTCTTCTTTTGAACTCTGATATGTCACCCATAATGTTGTGTGCATTGCAATATTTTAAGCAAAACTGTGCTATTACTCTGCTAATTAAACCTTCATACTCTGCTCTTACTGGTGGAAAGTGCAATCAGTGAGGATTCACCACCTCACTGGTCAAATTTAGCCATGAAACCTCCAACACTAAATTGGCCAGTGTTTCAGTCTCATTGTCCAGCCCCTATATATATATATATATATACTTGACAATACCAGCTGACCCTTCTGTTTTATAAAAGTGTTTTCTCTCCATTGGTCTTATGAACAGAAAAAAACTGCCACGTATTCACTTTTTTTCATTTAAAGTTTGTTTAGTTTTAAAGTTTGTAAGGCATTTAATCATTTCTGGCTGAAAACTAGGAAGGGACACTCATCAAAGTGTGAAATATTAAATGCTCCGTTCTGCTGCAGTAACCTATAAAACCTTGATGTGCATGAATGTCGTCGGTTTCTCTGGATATTATTGGACAAAAGGAAGAATCAAGAAGGAAGAATAGTGCAATTTCACAATCGTTGTTGATTAAACATGCCTAATCAACGGAGGAACATAAAATGGATTAGCATTTACACAAGACTGCTTGTGAGGAGGTATTTAGAGTTGGAATATAAGTGAGGAAAATATATTGATGCATATTTTACGCATTTTAATAACGGGGATAAGTCAGCCAACCTGTCAGTGAGCAAAAACACATCTTTGAAGTGTGTAGAAATATGTGCTAAGCTACACAGCTACACAGCTGAGCTTCATCCATGCGGTGCTGTCATTAATCCCTGGCTGAGACGTGTGCCACAGATTTTATATTGTCCTACTCCTCAGCTAGACTGCACTCCTATTATGACTGCTTTTCCCCACTGTGCATGCCATGTGGGTATTAAAGATTCCTGAGCAGTAAATCTTTTGACAGGGAATTAAGTCCCCACTACACACAACGTCCAGATATTTGTAATAAAGTCGGAATATTCTTAGCATGCCATTTCTTGTGATACTCTTTCCACAGCTCTCAGAGCTTTTTTTTTTAAGGCACTCAAGGCGATAAAAACAGAATTGCATCTCTCTCTAATCCGCCTGTCCGTTCTAGGGCGGATGGACATTTTGAATTCAATTTGCAGTAGAGCAAAGTGCCATTACACGACACGCCACATTTCCCTAGTCGTTTGGCTTCGTTCTTCCCTCTCTGTCTTTCCGCTTTTTCATCTGCCGTTTGTGTGAGATGATTGTTTGGGGTGTGCTTTGATACTCTGGGACCTTTAGTGCTGCTGCACTCCACTGACTAAATAAGTGCAATCATAGTAAACATCAGTGACGTAAGCTTTTAAATTGCTATCAAATTCCAAAGCGAAAGGAAAGACAGACAGAAAGAGAGAGAGAATGACAGAAAAAAATAGTGGGTTCATACACAGTATTTCTGCCTGTTTTTAATTTCTTAATGCTAATTTCCATAGACTTATTTTTGGGATAAAGAATATACTTTAGGCATTCATTCCCTATTGAAATGATATTTTAATACATTTAAAACATATACAGTATTCTGAGCTCAGATTACTGTTTGGAGTTTGGCATGTCCTTCTTATGTCTGCGTGGGTTGACTGTTTTTTTTTTCAGAAATTGAAAATCCCCTGGGAATTTTTTCCAAAAGAGTGCTTATAAAGATGCAAAAACATAACACTATACATGTACTGTGTATGGAGGGTCTACAAGTTGAAACACATTCTGAAATGCTTTTCTGCTTACCACGGTTGTAAATGGTGGTCTGGAGTTACTAATAGGCTGCCTTTTAGCTCAAATAAGTTAATTTAATATATTTCTTGTTATACAGCTTATTAAAGAGATATTTCTTTTTTTTTCTCATGCAATCAGCTCTCTCTAGCGGTTAGAGCATCACCTGGGAATTGAACTCACAATCTCCAGATGACAGGGCAAGCATTTTATCACTGCGCTACTCAGAAGACACTGTCTGTCGCTCACAGCATGGGTAAAGGAACGTCTGTGCAGTTTGTAACTTGTAAGATGCTCTGGACAAACATTTCTGATCCAATGAGGTCCCACCGCACAACTGCACTCAAAGGATCCAGTGCCAACGTCCTGGTGCTAGACAACACAAAAAACCTCTAGAGGCCCTGGGGAGTCACACACCGAGGGACCAGAGCTGCCCCGGTGTCACAAGGAGAATCTAAAACCTACGGTAGGTTGTTTTAATGTTATAGCTGAGCAATGTACAGTATACTGTATAATTGTTTTGTTTCCACTGTTTTGACCTTTGAGGTATTTCTTTAAAGACTAAACATCGTTAACCTCAATCCATAGCTAGTTCATGCTGAAAGCTCATATTTCCAAGTTGCCCAGCAACAGCGTTTCCACTATTGGATTAATCCACTTGAATGCATCAAAGGAGTCTGAAATGCAAAAAACACCCACACACATATTGGCAGAAATACTGTATATAATGGCATGTAACATTATGTAGCACATGTATACCTCTAATATAAATATGTGTAGTAACAGCTTGATGCATAATATTAAAGCATTTTATCATGGAAAAAATACACACTTATATTCCTACTATAAATATGTTTATTAGCTGCAACATTGATAATATAATTTATTTCTTCATGGGTTCCATCCATATATCTAGTAGTGAAAGTGTTTACAACAGTGACATGTTTATTCCTCTACACTGAGTTAATGAAAACGCAGCCCGCTGCACATGCTATTTTATGACCGGTTTAATTTTTCCCTCTAAATTTAATTCGATGTTTGGATGGATATATGGATACAGCCAGAGCTACAGCACATCATTTAATAAGTGTGTAGCGGCAGATCCTTCGAGAAGCTTCATTTCACCCAGTGCTGCAAGAGACACAGTTCATTTACAGTTATGTGAATCACTCAGGTTACAGGTCATAGTAACCTGCTTATTTCACATGTTTTACATTATAGACAGGCCAATAGTGGATTGGCTTATCGACTAGACTCCCTTCTTATTTATCATCTACACTACAGATTTAGATATGCACAAAATCAATAATAGATTCATGAAAAAGTGACCATTAGACCCACACATGGGCCTTTCACTGAATTATTGCCATAAACTTGGAAGCACACATTACACACAATTTCTTTCACTGGAACTACTTTTTCTCATATGAGACCCCCTGTGACAAAAGTGAACTTGATGAAGGCATGGCTTGTAGAGTCCTGACCTCAACCCCACTGAATACCTTTGGGTTGAACTGAAAGACCGACTGCATCCTAGCCATCATCACGACAGGTAACAGCCCTGTTTTTGGCCAATTGCATGATCAGTGTAGAAGTATTAGCATCTTCTTAAAATAGCAGCGGATGTGAGTAAATTAGAGGTGTTCCCCAGGGTTTTAGAGAATGTTTAAAGAGGTGAAGCCAAGAAAACAGACATTTACACTCTGCTACTGCCTTTGCATTTATTCCTGCTGTACAGAAATTATTTCAGTTGTTATTTCAGCTGAACTGTGGATCTACAAGCTATTGAATCATGGGGGTTCTTAGTATTGCCCACATGTTTTTCTTTTAATAATGACATGGTAAAAAAAGTTAAATGATTTGTTCATCAGAGGTTGTATTTGACTTACACGAAGACTCTCTACAAACAGATATGTTTAGTTATACTTTTACACACACACACACACACACATAAAAAAACAGAACTAAAATGGGGTACTACAATTTGAACAACAACAACAAAAAAAATGTGCTTTTCATTTCCCTTGTGACTCAAAGAAAGTAAACATGCCCAACATATTATTGATCAGTTTGTAATACTTATTTCATTTGGAAAAAATATAAAACATATAAAAATTGAGTTACCTTATTTTGCTGTCAAAACTTGGCGACAGTAGTGGGACTCAGTGTGGTTTCTGAACCATATATCTCAGCGTTCGTTGTGTTGCGTGTCCTGAAATCCTTTTCTGATCACCACGGTTGTAAAGACTGGTTATCTGACTTTGAACCTGAGGATCCTTCTTAAATCTCTCTCTCTCTCTCTCTCTCATTATCATGGCATTTCTCCCTACAGAACTGGACGACCTAGAGACCATTTCTAAATTATTCAAACCAGCCCTTCAGTCAACAACAGCCATGACACTACAGTTACAGATACTGAGATCACATTTTCACCCATTCTGATGTTCTACATGGGTAATAACTGCAGTTCGTGGTCTGGTATGATGTGCAGATATACAGGTGTAGATACGGTATCTGGGAGTGCAACTGGGGTGTAAATTGGATTGGATGGTTTCAGTCAGTAAAAAAAAAAAAAAATCTGAGTAGACTAAGTCTCCTGAGAAGGTTATAAAAATGTAACGTCTGCAGTGCTCTGCTGTCAGTGTTCTGACAGCACAGGCCTCGTGTGCTGGGGATGCAATGTTTTTTCCCCATGATTAAAAGATAGAATGTGTCTATCGGAAATGATCGATTCACAGCCACATTATGTTTTTTTTTATTATTATTTTTTTAACAAATACAAAACCAAATACAAGTAGTTAATTGTTAACAAAAGTTAACAAAGTTTAAAATTTAAATGAAATTCAAAATTAAATGAACCACAAAAGAAAGTGGTTCATTTAAATGTTGATAAAATAAAGAGATTGTACATGGACAGATAATGGTTTGATGGCACATGGACACTTTGCTCATATCTTTTTACCAGGAAAAAAAAAAAAAAACCCAAGCGGCACAGATATGTCCCGGCAACTCAAGCATAGGTCAATGACAAATATATATGTATATTGTGTATATGTGCTTATATAGAAGCCTTTCTGGAATGTGTTAATGGAGAGGCTTCAGGCTTCAAACTGTGAATTTGGGTTTTCGCATATGTCAGGTCGAACTAAGGCATATTATTATTATTATTATTATGATTATTATTATTATTATTATTATTATTACTTTTGGCCATAGGAACAACTGTTAGCAACCATAGAAACTTGTTTTTGTGTGTATTTGTGCTATCCCTTGTCACCCAGTTTCTAATTTTTCGCTCAGTTGTGTTTGGGGAAGTTGGTTAAAATGAGCTAAAATTCAGTTCATCGTATTGAATATTTTGTGCTAAAAAAAACAAAAAAAAAACAATAATAATAATAATAAAACAATAATAATAATAATAATAATAATAATAATAATATGTCACTCTATTCTGCACAATCGTGAGCTCTATATATGTTTATTAAAAAATCTGCAAAACAAATAATGGCTAAAATCCTCTGAGCTTCAAGGGCTACAGGAGAATTCCATCAGCAAGAGTAAAAAGTGACATATCTAGAGAGAAAAATGCTGTATTAGGAAGGATCTACCTAAAAGCAAACGATTGCCACAGGACACTAATAACAGTTATTGTAAACAGCATAGGCCTGCTTCAAATTAGATTACATGCTTTTTTTTTTTTTTTTTTAAGCATCACTTGTTTCTGTTAATGGTTTCCTGCGGCGTGCAGGAAAAAAAAATGCTTGGTGTTGTTTTTCCACCACGGAAGATAATCAATTGCCTGAACAAATCAGAGCTTTACATGGCTGCTGCCTTATAACCCCATTAGAGCTGTACATCATTATTGCACCCTTGATTATGATTATGAGGAGTGATCGTGTGTCGCAAATCATATCTACATCGCTTTCTGAGTGTGGTCGGCTATTATGCAGATGTTAAGCTGCCACTCTGCATCAGTCTTTATCGGTTATGTACTGTTTACAGAGCAGAGTTAATGTGAAGGCGATGACACAACATATTACAACCTAACAGATCCCTCTTTGTCGTTTTGCACTGGTCATCATTTGTTGAACCTGTTCTCCAGTACTCCAGATGGCGGTATTAAAATTTCATGAAAATTTCCACAACTACTGGAAGAAGCCGAAAACGTGAGCTGAAACGTGCTGAGAGCATAGGGTATGCCAAGTTGCTGGATGTGCATAAAGAAATCATAAAACACAAGGACTATTATGTGTGTGTGTATCAAAAATAGACCTTTAAGTAAATTGTTGCAAGAGTTTAGTTTCTTGTTAGCAGTTAGCTGCTAACTGCTAAGGACTAACCTAGCATTCCTCAGCTCTTAGTTGTTCTAAGTTCTAACTTTTATATCGATTAACATTTTGGACATCATGGTGAATTATATTGAGAATAATATATGAAGAACCCACTCACGATTATCTCAGCATATCTCCATACCCTTAGTTTCACATCACGCTTGTCGTTGCAATTGCATAAATTTTTCTCTTTTTTTTTTTTCTTCTCCAAGACTGTGTGCTTGTAGATCTCTTCACTGGTTCATACATCCTGGCATTTGGAGTCAATCGTTAAATTGCACTGTGGGCCAACACCTGACATGGTTCTGAGATGTAAGCTCATGTATGCTTTACAATGAAGCTTATGGAACATGGGCTTTCACTGTGCTATGGGTCTGGAGTGAGGAATGTTCAATATCAGGGATCATGGGCTGTTCGATTAAGTTTTTTTTTTCTCTGGTTTTCGTGAGCTGAATTAATGTTTGGTGTGCAGGATATAAGACAGACAGAAATGCTCTTACAGCCAAACCTGGAATTCTTGTTTAAATTCAATTGGAGTCATAGTTTAAAATACGGTATAAGAAATAGAGGAGAAAGCTGTCTACTCAGTAAGTGATGGCATCAGTAGGGCTTGAAGCCAAATATTTTCCTCCATTAAACTACATTATAACTAACTCCACTAAAACTCACCATTATACCTGATGTACAAAATTGTTTTTATCTATTTCTCTTTTTAATTAATTCTCTGGTTCTGGACATAAAGTTATTCCTACAACTTTGGCTGCTGATAGAAATAAATTATAGCGCGTAGCAGATAAAAAAAAAATATAGATAATATATAGACACTCAATCAGACTCTCTGTTGGAGGCCCGCAACACACATGCACTCTCACAATGTCTGCATAATAAAAGGTCACATACAGAAGTGTACCATTGTGCTCCATGCTCATTTAGGTGGCCTGTACAAACAGATGTAATTCAACATGAGAGCCTGTACACAATGGCAAAATGGAGACCATGTATGGCCCTTTTCTCTCCTGAATGCAGACTAATGAAAGCACCTGCATGTTCTTCGCTGCCAGGAGCCCAATTTTCGAGCGGCAAAGCTCATTTAGGTGCTTGACAATAGTCCCTGCTCCTGTGCTCGGCCAAACCCCCACGCACTCGTCCCACCATTAAAATTTTGCATTGAAAAGGATGATGGTATCATTTCTATGGAGACAGCATTGGAGAAAGGACTGGGACGATCTGCTCTCGTTCTATAAATACTAGCTATTAGCCTTCATTATTCGACTTCCTCTTAATCAGTGTGAGCTTGTGATTGTACTGAGGCAAGACTAGCAGCTTTCCACAAGCACTTCAATGGAGAACTGCTATCGTTTAGTTTATAGGGTCATGCTAAGGGTCATGATGATGTCGTCAGGCTGTTGAAGAAATTAACTATGGCTATAGGTCTACTACTACTTATGAAACCAGCACAGTTATGGATAAAAAAAAAAAAAAGGAAAAAGAAAAAAAGATCAGGTGTTGTTTTGCCAGTCTGGTATTTTTTATTGATCCGGTATAGTCTCAATTTCTTGTCCTATCGTGATAGAAACAAAGGAATTAAACCAGGTTTGGTCTTCTACTGCATTAGCCAACCTGCCTCAAGCTTTCATTCACTTTGAGATGCTTCCCATAAAAACAACAAAAGCAACAACAAAAACATGGTAGTCTGATGGTAACTGTACCGTGGTATATACTATTATTATATTGTATTTTTGACAGTACAATGGTACTTATTTGATGATATACAGTAGTACATATACTACACCATGGTAAATGTTCTATAGTGTGGTACAATAGAATACAATCAGGATACTCTCAAAATGATGTGTTATACATGCTTATGTACCATAATGCCAATATTTATATAGTAACCTCTGCAGTGCTGTTTTACCTGTTATGGTGCCTATCAATAGTTAATACACAATACCAAACGCCCCAAAATTCCTCAGGTATTTCATATGGTACTGACTGAATTATATCATACCAGCAGTATGTACAAAATATCTAATATGGTACATTATGTACAAACATACCACATGAAATACTCAATAAGTACCACATGTACTGGTGTACACACTGTAGTAGTAGCACAGTACCCACTGAAGTGCTACAGTGCCTACGCTGCTTCTCTGTAAGGCACTATCCTGCCCACCATTGTATTGTCTGAAGTAACACATTGTTATATTATGGTACAGTATGTACTACAGTTTACCATAGTAAAATATTTTATTTGTTTTTGCTTGACATGGTTGTAAAGAGTGATCAGTTTTGTGTTTTGTCTCTCACACCATTCTGTGCAAAATGTGTGCAAAAAAAGACTGTTTTGTGTAAAACGCCAAGACACTCTATTTTTACATTCTCTTCCAAACCAATGAACTGAATTATTCGTCACTGACGAGATTCAGTTGAATAACTTTATCTGACTAATTCACTGCACGTAATGAACATAGAAGACAGTGGCTATTATTGTTCCAAACTTGTACACTTGTCTTAAATACTGTTTCGTGCACGAGGATGTGATTTGCTTGAGAAAAAAATTGAGTACTACTGATTTGTCTCAATAGTTTGTAACAAAAGATTGATTTAAAAGCAAGCATGTATAGCAAGCTAATGAATAATATTTAAAAATATGTATTTTTGTTTAGTTTCCATGTTTTCCCCGTGCTTGGTGGGTTTTCTCCGGGTACTCTGGTTTCCTCCCACAGTCCAAAGACATGTAGGTTAGGCTAATTGGCGTTTCCAAATTGCCCGTAGTGTGTGAATGAGTGAGTGTATGTGTGTGTGTCTGTGCCCTGCGATGGATTGGCACCCTGCCCAGGGTGTACCCTGCCATGTGCCCTAAGTCTCCTCGGATAGGATCCAGGCCCCCCGTGACCCTGAATACAGGATTAAGCGGTATAGATGATGAGTGAGTGAGTGAGTGAGAGTATTTTTGTTTTGTGCATATGAAAATTTTGCTGTAAGTTTATGGACAAAAAATAACTTAAGATGTACTTTATAAAGAGAATTCTTTTAACATAAAATGATGGAGGATGCTCTTAAAATGAGCTATTTTTCAAAGTTTAACATGCACGTTGTTTGAAATACAAAGCGATATGAAGAGAAAATAAAAGCCCCCGAATGGATTTGCTTTGTGTCACATAGCGTGACTTAACAAAAAGGCGTGGAGGGAGCAATCCTGTATTATAAATTGGGTGCACGGCACACTGCACACATGATGTACTGCGCCAAGCTGCGAGAGCTATGCACAATGGCTGTCACAAATTGATTTCGAGAAGGTGGTGAAATTATGAAGCCTGTGCCATCGATTTTTTGTTCAGCTTCTTTTGAAAGACTTTCAAATGTCCAAACCTGTGCATGAAGTGGAAAAATAAAATCTGATGATTTAGAAATAATTTGTAAAGTAGAGACAACAAGAAAGCTTGAATTAAATGCTTCAGGAAAAAAGGATGACTTGAAAAAAGGAGATGAAATTCAGGAAGGAGTACACACTAGGAGACTTAAGTGGCAAAAGGAAGGCCAAGATTGCCATTTTTTGCATAATACACAACAACACTGTCATGCTTTTGATACATTACTGAATACATTGAATGGGGTAAAACGTCATGACAGTACTTAAACTAGCAAATATTCACGTCAATCTCTCCTTTTTTGTAGATATTAATACAAGGGCATTCAAGTCAAACTCAGACTTTTGATTGTGCAGAATAACAGAACAGTTAAAAATGACTGCTTTACATCTGAAACCCTGGCCTCCCAGGAACTCTTTTAATGGCCCAAATGTGTGGAAATTGCTTGCAGCGAGGTCAGAACTATACAGGGAGTGTGGCAATAACTCCTTTGTTCCTGTAATGTGAAAACTGTGTTGGTGAACAACTGTTTGTACAGTTCCCACAGACAGATGCTTCTTTTCCGCAAGTTGGCCATAACATATCTGTCGATTTTCAAGGATCAGGCGTTCCACTCGCTGAACAATCACGGGAATGACTGCAGCGAGTTCCGAGCAACCTTGGCTAGGGTCGTCATTCACAGATGGATGACATTCTTTAAAACATTTTCACCATTTAAATGTTTTGAATGTCGCTGCTCACTAGAGCTGTGAATCACAGGTAGACTGTTGATTCAGTTTGATTCCATTATCGGGCATTGCGATTTTTGATCCAGTTCAATTCAACAGCGCTAAAGTAAATTGTCTGATTTGTCATATATTTTGTACTGTATTTTATTAAAACTACTAAATGTATCTAATATAACTAAACATTAGAAAAACTGTTGATTTTTCGAATGTCATGTTTAGTACAAAACAATAATGCCAAAATCCGCTGCCATACTCTATCAAGAAGGTGGCAATATTGCACCAACTGACCATAAACGCAAAAGAAGAGGAAGCAATACTCTTAAAAAACAAGAGTATTTGTTTAAGATGTACTTTCCTATATATACTATATTATTCTATAGAGCAAAATGTTGGCATGTGAATGCTCTCGCTAAGGAATTTTCGCCTTAAGAAATTTTGCGAGCAATTTGCATTGGCATAAAATGCATTTTTTTAGTCATATGAACAAATGTACCGAGCCGAACTCCAGCAAAGTTGCGGGGGATGCTGGGGATGTTCAAAACTTGTTTGCGTCAGTTGAAAGACAAGCGAAACTAGTTTATGAATTTTTTCAGTCAGCAAAGTCTGTTTCAAAAGAGTCAACCCACGATACCAACGTTGCCTTCAGCATGTTTTCAAAAGCTTTGTGATTTTTCATGTGTTTTTTTGTAATATTGGTATTATTTTTGGGTGGCTAGAACAGATTATCTGCATTTACTGATATGATATCTTGAAGGAAAATTCGTATCGCATACAGATTTTCACCTTAAGAACTCGCCTTTAGAACGGATTAAATTTGTTTGCTAAGGTTCAGCTGTGTGTATCTAACATTTGCAAGTTTAAACTAAATATTAAAAAAAGTTTGAATCAACTCTGAATCAAAAACTGAGACAGAAAAAATCTATTAAACCTCATAATTATATAAATTATACTCCTTTTCTGTTGACCCAACTGATTTGTTTGTCCTGATCATTTTGATAAACCTCACAGTCTCTTGTCCTTTTTTGTGCCTGGCTACGTCAACTTTCGCCGAACGTTTCGCAACTCACACACCTCCGCCACACAGGAGACATGACTGCACAAAAACCACATCTCCTTTGTTATCCCCTACTGTTTTAAACATGTTGTATTGCTAGTTCTACTATTACTCCCAGCACATAACATACACCACTGCTATCAAACAACACAGCTAAATCATCAGAATAAAACCAATGTTTTTGGCTGTTCAGCACAACACAATTGCGTTACAAACCATGAGCGAGACATGCTCTTGTACAGTATAACCCCATAACAACACTACCCAAGTTACTGGTATATTTTTCAATTCAAATCAGATACTTTAATAGATAAAAGTGAAACGAAGGGGTGTGTCAAGTCTCCGACGGAGATGATCCATCCCTGAACATCCTCCAAATCTGTTTACTTGCTATTGATTAAGTCAAACAAAGTCATACTAGACGACTTTGGCTGTGTTCACCGAGGCTCCGTGGGGCCGTTCTTCGTTGCGAGTCAACAGAAACTGTTTCCAAAAATGCATTAATTTCAGAGCAGTGTTTTGTAGTGCTTGTATTAGTGAGTCAGGCAATGTTCCAAATTAGATGTAATATAATTTGGACTACACTGTTTCCCTGATGGTTGGGAGAAAAAAAAGAATCTGTGTCAGATTTCTGCAACAACAAATCATTTTGGCTCCTTTCTCCAAAAGTCAAACATGCACTGCATTTAAAATGTGCAGGTCAGTGGGTAAGAAGGAATGGTCTTTAAAAAGAAATGTGGAACTATATGATAATAAGTGGGATAAGGCAGAAGGGGCTTCAAATAGACAAATAATTCAAAAATGCGAATACGTCTGGAAGACGTGGAAGTCGGGGTCGTGATGATGAGACAGTTTTGCAGCTCTTTGGTTCATTGTAATGTACAGTAAGTGTCTCTTTGATTCATTACTTTAATTTATGGGTTTAAACCAGTCTCCCAAAAATAGGTGGGACAAAAATGGGATGAAGATCGTAAGTTCAATCCTTTGTAAGTTCTACAGCCATCCGTAGCCGGGAGTTAGAGCACCCCCTTAATAGGCAGTGTAAAGTATTAAAATCTAATGTGAGGGTTCCTGTGCCAATAGAACTGCCACCTCATTGCGCTCCCTGA
>JAAGKR010000955.1:0-37500 GCA_011419295.1 Clarias macrocephalus
AAAAAAAAAAAAAAAGAAAAAAAGAAAGAAATGAAAATGTACCATGAGTGATTGCTAGATGGTGCCAAGTCAAGAAGATAGACAGGGCCAGTGGGTGACTTGCCGGAGTAAAGAACAAAAAAATAAAGACAGACAGAAAAGTTAGCGCTCTGACAGGAGTAAATAGAAAAGCCGAACAGAACAAGGTGAAGGATTTTCGGTGTTTATTTTACTTAAAGAAAAGAGGATTAGGGGTGATATTCTACCTTAAGAGCTTCCTTTTCTTTCTCTATGCGCTGGAACTCGAGATGCTCTTTGACCAGTGCTGCCTCCTTGCTCTTGATCTCTTCTGTGAGCTGACCGGTCTCTTGGCTCATGGACTTCATCTTGCGCTTCATATCTGTGATGTCATGCTGTATATACACACACACACACACACACACACACACACACACACACACACACACACACACACACACACACAGATATGATTTATCCTTTTATCCTGGATCACGGTGGCTCGAAGTATATCGCAGGAGACAAGACAGAGAACATCCTAGACAGTGTGCCAGTCCATCGTAGGACACACACACACACACACACACACACACACACACACACACACACACACACACACACACACACACACACACACACACACACACTATGAGCAATCAAACCTAATCTAGTTGTCGTTGGACTGTGGGAGGAAACCAGAGTACCCAGGGAGAACCTGGAAACTCCAAGTGTATAGATCCCAAGTGGGACTCAAACCCTCGACCCACTATGCCATTGTGCCACATACACAGATAAGATGACCAACAAAAAAAGGAAGACGCATAAACAAAAGGACAACCAACTCCATGAACAAATACACACAAATAACAAATAACATACCAGAACAGACTGAATCATGGTTGAGTATATGTGCTTACACACTTCCACATAGCCACACACAGAATAAAAATAAAAAAACGTTGGGCCCCTATTTCCGTTCGGCTTCACTTGTCCCCTTGAGCCAGTTTTCTCTGCGAGTTTCCGCAGTCTTTTAGGATTATTACCTGCCACAGTATGGGAGATGATCCTAATAAAATCTCAGTCGAATCCTATAACAGATTGTGTGATAACGTCTGTTCTTCATGTCAGATTATATAGATGATGAAGATTCTCTAACAAAAGATATGCGATTAAAGAAAATGACTACTTTCTGCTTACATCATCAATCACCCTGATCTGGGCTCGTGCAGAAAATGGGGCTGCATAAACAGAAGCATTTTTCAAAGTGAACTGGAGGTAAAAAGGGTATTTATTTTCTGCCCATCGGCCAGTTGTCTTTACATTTCCAAATTTGTACTGCTGCCTACTGTATGTATGTATGTTGTTGCGGGATTTTTGCGTCATTCCATTCTGTCCTCTAATTTGTGGCTTTAAGACAAGTGCTGTAGCAGCGTTCGCATGTTGAAATGTGTTTTCTTTGGCTGCCAGAGAACGAGACATACAGTATTACGTAAGATTACTAAGCCTGCTCATTTTAATTCATGAAAAAAATAATAATAATACTGTAGGCTTATTCTATTTTCTGTGAGCAGGGAGTTTTAAAAAAAAACGTCATTGCATGTTGATATACAGTGGATACAAGAAGTCTGCATGTCCCTGTTAAAATTGCAGGCTGTTTCATGGTGTTAAAAAGGATTTTCAGGAATAAAGTGATTACCGCAACCAACAAAATTCAATGGAAAAACAAATAGAAAAATTTTAGAAAAGAGGCGATGATAATACCTACAATAAGGTGGTTGTTGTTTGGAATGCACACACATTTAAATAACACTTTGTTAAAGCACCATTTGCTTATACTACAGCACTCACTCATTTAGGGTAAGCGTCTCCCAGCTGAGAGCATCTTGATTTGACCAATGTAGCCCATTTATGTTTGGTAAAATGCTCCAAATCTATTAAATTGCAATGGACGCCTTCTTTATGTCATTCCCCAGGGTTTTGAGAGGATTTTATAGCTGGGGCCATTTGAAGATATTCCTTTGTTGACTTGGATTTGCTATCTGAGTGATTGTTGTGCTGGAAGGTGACGATTCTTCTTCATATTTAGCTGTCTGCAAAGGCCTGCACGATTTATGCAAAATAGACTAAACTTGGAGCCGCACCTGACAAGAAGCAGCCCCATAGCAGGATGATGCCGCCACCACCATGCTTCATTAGGGCTTTGGTAGACTTTTAGTTGTAAGTTGTCTTGTTTTTGAGCCAAACATGTCATATCAATTTGACTTTGAGCTTGTCAAACAATAACACCACACTGTCTGAGTCATTTGGATTGGCTTTGATGTTGCCTTAGTCCATTCCTTATGATATGCCATAGAACAGAAATAGTGTGAAGAATGCATTCACAGCGCTCCTTGATATATCTAATGTTTTTAAAGTCTTTTGCACCCCTCCTCTGATTATTACCTTTCAACACTGAGATCTAATGCGTTCTTAGTTCTTTATGGACCATGGCTTCATTGGTTGAATGAAACCAAGACAATTTCAAGGAAATCTTACAGAAACAGCTGATCTTTATTCGGAGGTTAATCAGAGTCACTTCATTGACACAAGTATGATAATTACATTTACATGAGTTAATTGAGTTCATTCTAAACACAGTCACATGCCCTATTATAAAAGGGTGTGCATACTTCTGGAACCAGGTTATTGTCAGTTGTTTTTCTTTCTTTCTTTCTTTCTTTCTTTCTTTCTTTCTTTCTTTCTTTCTTTCTTTCTTTTTCTTTCATCCCCTGAATGTGAAAAGTTGAAGACAGAGTTTCTCACTTGAATTTCTGGGTATATTGCACTACTGATTGGAAAGATCAGCACAGATTTATCTTAATTACCTTCTCTCTCTCTTTTTTAACACTAACAACCTGAAATTTTAACAGGGTTGTTTTAATGTTCTATATGCAGGAAAAATTATCAATAATAAACATAAACATTAAATAAATTTTTTTCTAGAAACCATGTAACACTAATCATATATTTTTCTTTGTTACATAACAACACATATGCTATTTAATTTAATATGCTATAATAATTTAATAAGCAATATGAAATTTCCACCATACAAGTGTTAAGCTGTCATTGTAGAAATATATACATACACTGGATATTGTTATTTACATGAGTGCTTTTCCTATTTGCTCTGAATTTTAATAAAATAAGTAAAAGTTCCATTTGATATTACTAATAATGTATGAGAAGAAACACCATTTTCATTAGCTAAATATTTATTACCCCCAAAATTAAGACAATAACAAGGATAGCTCTCAAATTTAAAAAATGACAATGTCAGTAGCGGGTGTTTCCACCATTTGCCACAATGACAGCTTGACAGGGACGTTTCATGCTCCTCACTAGCCTCATGATGTTGTTCTGAGGTAATGCATTCCACTCTTCCACAAGAGCTACACGCAGTTCTGCCAGGTCATGTGGGGATGGGGTACGATCATCCAGTCTCTGCTTCAACTGGTCCCAGACCTGCTCTATGGGGTTCAGGTCAAGGGGCATTGATGGCCATACCTTATGAGGCACTCCAACTTCCTGAAGTCGAGCTGTGATTCTGCCACGATGTGGTGGAGCATTATCATCCATGAACAGAAAGTTGTGGGTGTGCTGGTGGAATTGAGGGATGATGATGCGTTCTATGATGTCTCTGAGGTAAGAACGTGCAGTGATTGAGCCATCTACAATAACCAAACCCTGGGGACCGTGTTGAACTCAACGTATCGCTCCACCTCGCCTTCTTCAGCAATGGTGACCCGACACTCATCAATGAACAGGACGGTAGACCACTGCTGCATTGTCCAGGTCACATGGTCTTGTGCCCACTGCAAACATTCACGGCGGTGTCTTGGTATCAGTGGAGTCACCTGCAATGGTCGTCTGGCATTCAAGCCAAAGCGGTGGAGTCGGTTGCGAATGGCTTATTTGGAAAACCTAGTACCCTAGTCCGTTAAGTGACGTTGTGTGTTCATGGCTGTTTGAATGATGAACTTGGAATGACTTACTGACAATACCAGCTTTTTATACACACAGAATGTTGAAATTGATGCCACATTGAAAAGGGTTGTCTTTTGGTATTGGCCCCAATATATGGCACACCTGTACACAATGAGACCATTACATGGAAAACACAAAATGCGGTGTGACTATCAGCCCAATACAATTGCCTCCATATCCCAAAAATGTCTGAAGTGAAACGAACACCGTATGTATGACATCCACTGAGTCTCTCACAATATCCCTAACTTATTGTGAGTAGTATATGTATATATGTATATATATGTATGTATTTATATATACAGATCAGATATATATAGATTAATATATGTTTTAATCTGATCTGATTATTCCTATATGATTTTATATTATATAGATCATACAGATCATATAATCAGATCAGATTAATATAAACCTGCCACTAGAATTACAAGAAAAGGTCAATTATTTCACACCTTCTGACTGATCAAATTTTGAGAATTCAGCACCACGTTGCTGTCCAATCATTGATATTCACCTCCTAGTACTGTTACACTGAAATACGCACAAACTACTGTCAGTGCTTGTGCATTTGGAAGAAAGCTGCCTAAATAGACAGCATTTACGCACTCATGAGCTAGTAAGCAATAAACAAATGCCACATGCACATTGAACTGCTAGTGATGATGGATGATGATAAAAGATGTGACAAAACTTTTAAGCGCATTTATGGTATGAAATTTGAACATTAGCGTATGCCTACGAACGGGTAGGTACGAGACAAGACACGCACACAGTCTAACAGATCGCAATGAGATTAGGCAGAGAAGCATACAGGTTATAAATATTAAAAAACCCGCACACTTAAAAGCAAAGCTTCAATATCAGCATTTAGTCAAAAGCACACAACAATAAACACACACCTACAGTAGCTGGAAAAAGCCCATTTTCTTCTGTAGCTTTATCGGATGACAACTACAGTGTTTAACTAGGACAAGGACAGGACTTTAGACAGGAGCGTAGGAGTATATTTTTTACTCTTGCAACTCAGGTATTATGATAAAAGAAAGTGGAAGAGTAAAAGGAATACAAAATGCAGGGACTGTCCTTTGAAAACGCAGCAAAGAAATCTCTTCCTGTGGTGTGTCACGGTATAACTCAGCTGCTGATTCCTCTTCAGCTCTCTCAAAAGAATCGGCAGTTCAGTAAGACTGCTGCTGAGAGAGTCACTCATTAGGAGAAAGTTAAGTAAGGACTTTCAAACTTACATAGCTGCAGGAGGCTTTTCTTTTCCCACGAGTAAGTAATGCACTTTCATCCTGTACGGATACATGCTAAATGCACAGCACATAAACCGAGCTAAAGCTATGGTGAATGATTTATGAGAATTGCGCCCAACCAGTCTGTTTTGGGAATAAAGTATTCTCTTGTTGATTATTAGCTTTTGTGTAATACACTGTTAAATTCTGCAACAGCACAACACAGATCAATAAGGTACATTTATTTTATTTTTTTTGTAAAAAAAAATAAAAATTAAAATAAATAAATAAATAAATAAATAAATAAATAAATAAAATGTGATATTGAATTAATTACACAATTCACTTTAACTGGTTCATACAAAGAATCTTGTCTGTTGTGAAACCTTGTTGTTAAAACTCATGTTACACTACAGACATCATAGGGAGAAAAGATGTACAGTATCAGTTGCTGGCAGATGGATTTGTATTCGCCAGATGAATTATGTTAACATTTAATTAAATGCATCTAATTAGCTAGTGTTATAATATCATGTCTTGAATCTCTTTTTAATATTAATAATCTACTGTATATTTCTTATTAAAAGTGAAAGTGTGCACCTTCTACACACTTTGTGTCTTTGAATATTATATTATGCACAGTATATGACATTTATGAAACAATTTTTATAACTCTGTTTAAAAATAATAAAATTGTGCTTTTTTATTATTCTTTTATTGCTTTTATCTTAAGGAATACTTCTCCGGGCTTCCTGAAGGACTTTTTAGGCTCTCATTTTCAATCAAATCCCTGTACCTGACCAGTTTCAGTTTCATTTATTTATTTATTTATTTATTTATTTATTTATTTATTTATTTTTGTGACCTATGAATCCTTCAAGCACAAATAAAACATCTAACTTAATGCATGAACCAGTGAAAAAAAGGCACAGACAATAAATGATCAGGGTGATTAGTATACTGGTTATGTTGGAAGCCGGTTGGTTGCATTGGACGAGAGGGCAAATGAGGTTGCTGCTGAGGTCGTTTGTTCTCATTCCTTTAATGTAATCTCAATCGTTAATACATTATACTATATACAGGATAAAGCGGTTATAGGGTCGTGGAGGGCACACACACGTACACACGCTCATTCACACACTACAGGCAATTTGGAAACACCAATTACTGTAGCTGAACCTGCATGTCTTTGGACTAGGGGATACCCAGAGGAGAACCCACCAAGCACGGAGAAAGCATGAAACTCCATCAGAAACTCCATGCTCACAGACCCGAGGCAGGAATCAATCCCAGAACCTGAGCCTGAAGGTGCAAGGCAACAGTGCTAACCACTAGGCAGCCATGCCACCTTAATACCTACATAATTTAAATAATAATACATTTAATCTACATAATTGCACTTACTTTAGTTAAAATTAATAGGAAGATATAAGGAATGGCTATGTGTTTATAGTAAACCCTATGTAACCTGCTTGTAAGCCAAAGCAGGCATTCAACACTTGGATGACCAACTAGTTTCACAGACAAAGATCATTTAGCCAGCAGAACGGTGGCATAGTGGTTAGCACCATCGCCTTGCACCTCCAGGTTCCGGGTTTAATTCACGCCTTTGGTATACTCATGCTTGATGAGTTTCCTCCGGGTACTCTGGTTTCCTCCAACACTCCAAAGACATGCAGGTTAGACTGACTGGTGTTCCCAAATTGTCCTTAGTGTGTGTATGTACAGGGATTGGACAATGAAACTGAAACACTTGGTTTTAGACCACAATAATTCATTAGTATGGTGTAGGGCCTCCTTTTGCGGCCAATACAGCATCAATTCATCTTGGGAATGACGGATACAAGTCCTGCAAAGTGGCCAGAGGGATTTTGAGCCATTCTTCTTGCAGAGTAGTGGCCAGGTTGCTAAAAACGTTTCCTGACTCGCTCCTCCAAAACACCCCAAAGTGGCTCAATAATATTTAGATCTGGTGACTCTGCAGGCCATGGGAGATATTCACCTTCACTTTCATGTTCATCAAACCACTCTGTCACCAGTCTTGCTGTGTGTATTGGTGCATTATCAATCTGATACATGGCACAGCCTTCAGGATACAAAGTTTGAACCATTGGGTGCACATGGTCCTCCAGAATGGTCCGGTAGTCCTTGGCAATGACGCGCCCATCTAGCACAAGTACTGGGCCTCGGGAATGCCATGATATTGCAGCCGAAACCTTCACTGACCTCCTCCATGCTTCACTCTGGGCAAGTAACAGTCTGGGTGGTACACTTCTTTGGGGCAACTCTCCCAGATGTGGGAAAGACAGTGAAGGTGGACTCATCAGAGAACAATACATTGTCCACTGCCCAAGATTTCCACTGATGGCACACTTGAAACTGACGTTTGGCCTTGGCACGAGTGACCATAGGCTTGGCTATAGCGGCCCGGCCATGTACGTTGACACTGTGGAGCTCCAGACGAATAGTTTTGATGTAAACAGGAGAGTTGAGGTGCACATTTAATTCTGCAGTGAGTTGGGCAGCTGTGGTTTTACTGTATGTTTTTTGGATACAATGCGGGTCAGCACACGGACATCCCTTTCAGAAAGCTTCCTCTTGCGTCCACAGTTACTCCTGTTGGATGCGGTTCGTCCTTCTTGGTGGTATGCTGACATTACCCTGGATACTGTGGCTCTTGATACATCACAAGGACTTGCTGTCTCGGTCACAGATGCGCCAGCAAGACGCGCACTAACAATTTGTCCGCTTTCGAACTCTGATATGTCACTCATATCAGATGTTGTGTGCATTGCAATATTTTAAGCAAAACTGTACTATTACTATGCTAATTAAACCTTCACACTCTGCTCTTATTGGTGGAATGTGAAATCAATGAGGATTGGCCACCAGACTGGTCAAATTTAGCCATGAAATCTCCAACACTAAATTGGCTAGTGTTTAGGTTTCATTGTCCAACCCCTGTATGTGTCCTGTGTCAGATTGGCACTGTGTCCAGGGTGTACCCTGTCTCATGCCCGCAGTCTCCTGGGATAGGCTCCAGGCCCCCTGTGACCCTGAATACAGGATAAAGCAGTATAGATGAGTGAGAGATGTGTTTAATGACCACTAACAATTTTAGCATAGAGTGTATGTCTATGTATGCATTATGCTTAATACATTTTTAAAAATTTGTTTCTATGAATGCTTTAATGACAATATTTCTAAGTGTTCATTTAATTACTTTCCCGAAGGATGTGGCCAGAAAAGTGGAGAAAAGAAAAAGTGCTTAAAAAAAGAAAAAGTGAAAGAAAAAAAAGAAAAAGTGAAAGAAAAAAAAGTGCTTAAACACATCTCTCGCTCATCTATACTGCTGTATCAGGTGCTTCAAGGACTATTAGGCACACCATCTGAAAACCACAAATACTGTAAGTGCACCTGACCATGGTGAGGTGTGTTGCCTTGCACTGCTTTGTTGCTTTAGACAAATATGGATGACAAATGCATAAAACAGAAAAAATATATATACTGTCACTATATGATTCAATATGATTCTGTGACAAAAAAAAGAGGAAAAAAACAGTTACAAGACAAACATGACAACCATGATGAATAGTGTAATATAGTAAAACAGGTAAAAGTGCAAAACAATACAATAAATATAAGATCTATATGTGTATACAGTATATACCTGAGTATCAAGCAGATTCTTGCTGTAATTGTTGCGTTCAGCCCTGACTGCCTCGTAGAGGTTCTGTTGCTGCTTAAGCTTTGTCTCTGCCTCAGCGATCTTCTTCTTGTACTCAAAGATCTCCATCTCTCGCGCTTTCAGTTCCTCCATATGCGATAAAACCTTGGACGAGAAACGCGGGAACAGAAAGAGAAAAAGATCAGTGTCTGATATGTCAGAAATATGAGATTGACACCCTTCACTTCTAATCATGATTCCTTCTATTCGTCTTTCCTCAAACTGTCATTACATGCCCCTGAGAGAGCCGCGTGGCCTTAACAGAGTTGATTTATGTCGGAGGTGCCTGACAGATCTAGGAGAAACCCGTTCGCTTATTTGACAGTCAGAGGCCCGGACTATTTCATTGGAGCCTGATTGAAACATCAGATGGGTGTTGTTATTATTATCCCCCTCAGCAGCTCTGCCTGCACTGTCTCTGTCAATGCAAGACATTATATGTCAAATTAAAATCTGAATTGGAACCGAATTACAAGGATTTGCCTTATTAGAGTGCTGTGGGACCCCAAGCTAATCCAATGACGGAGAGCCTGGTCAAATTTAAATATGAAAAGTCAAGAAAAAAAAAGGAATTAATTCTATTAACAAAAAGGTGGGATTGGGAATGTTTTTAACCCTTAAATGCTTATCACTATTGTTTATTTCTTCGGTCATTAGGTTTACCAAGGTTTTAAAATGCTTCTTCATACATATTAAGGTTGTCAGTATTGCAACAAAAACATACCAAACTAAGTTCATCATAAACTACACTCATAGTCTCCCAGAGTCCCAGAAAAAAAAAGATAAATATCGCAATACAGTATATTGTAAATAAGACAGAAACCATTTTATTTATACTTATAATTGTTCTCTTGAAACATTATTGAAACTTTATGCCTGTTTAAGAATTACACACACACTTTTACTTTGTCGGTGTGCTCTGATTAAAGCCTATGAAGTCCATTTTGTTTGTGTACTACTGTACATTAACATATAAGCAGATTGTAAAATATATAAAAAAAATTTAATTGATATATTTAATCACATTCAGTATATTGTGGAATATAAAATGACATACATTAAGATATACATTAGAATATATTTTTATATATTTCTCAATAAATGAAAAGCGGCAATTCCTTATGTATTTTTCAATATATTGTAATATATTCATACAATATATTATTCTGTGTATTGTGAAAATATTTTTGAATATGAATATCTTTTCAGAAAACAACATTATTTAATACAATATATTGGTAGTTAATATATAGAGAAATATATTTTCACCTAATTTCTGGCTTCCACCTGTACAGTACACAACTGCATGCTCTCAGCTTATCCTATTTACAGTAGGTCCTTCAGTTCCTCTCACTCACCATGGTGTTCTTCACAGTCATGCTAAGCTGTTTATTCTGATTCACTACCCAGTTTATCATCCTCTGCCTGTTTTATAGATTCCTGATTCCTCAAGTGGTACGTCAATCGACTGGCTCTTGCCAGTTTCTGGTTAATGATTTCTGCTTCCTGTGTTCACTTGGGTATGTTGACCCCTTTAGAAATGCTGCCACAGCTAGTCTGGCCCCTGCTTGCTATTCAAACACAATGTATGTTAATCTTATTCATTATGTACTGTAACAATAATTTTACCATACTATACTGTATATCTGTCTCTTTTCTGTCAAGCTACATACAGCAGTCCTGAGAAACCACTGATTCTGAGGCCTTTCTGCTCTTCAGACCTGCCTGATCCATCCTGATGTCCTACTTCACTGCTGCTGAGGATAGTGCCATATGGTCCTCCTACTTTACTCACTACATCAGTGAACAGTAACCTCACCCACATTTACTTTATGTAGTTAAAATAACTGTCCCTTTTAAACCACTGTACCATATAGCACACAGTTACAGGAGGAATTTATTCTTGATCACGCAATCCGTTATCACCCAAATGAGGATGGGTTCCCCTTCGAGTCTGGTTCCTCTCAACGTTTCTTCCTCATATCATCTCAGGAAGATTTCCTTTCGCCTCTGGCTTGTCTATCGACTGTAGAATAATTCCATCTAGTAACAGGAAATGGAACTGCATAGAGGGATTACACTTATAATGGGCCTTCTATCATGAATGTTTTCTCTTTATAGTACATTTAAGAATCTTGACTTGCACTTGTCGAATAAAAATAAGACCATTAAATCTACTAAGATGCTAATGCGAATCAAAGCTTGTCTTCCTTTAAATAATTCCCTGACATAAATACTGGAGTGAGCAATAGGAGACAGAGAGAGAGAGAAAGAGAGAGAGGCCGAGACAGAGAGGGAGGGAGAAGTGTCTGAGTGTGCGTGTGTGTGGGAGAGAGAATGTGCGAAGTCGGTGACATCAGACGAAAACAAATCTCTGTTTAATATTTCTCAGCCATGTCCGGGGTATAGTCGAGTGTCCAAACCCCAACTGAATAATAGCCATTATTTCATATTACACCAGTTTGAATGCAATTGATCTTCCTCCCATCAAAGAGTTATCACAATTTAGCTGTCATATTAGTGGCAGATGCTACCAATCTCTATTCATCATCAGTTCTCCACTCAGAGGAGAAATTCCTTCTCTGGAAGCGGCACGTCTCACCCAGTCTAACCTCTAACAGGTCTGCCACCGAACTGATATAAGGAATAAAAGAAGGCAGCAGAATTCCATGCACTCACCTGGGTATTTGGCACAAAGTATAATAATAATAATAATAATAATAATAATTATTATTATTATTATTATTATTATTATTATTATTATTATTATTATTATTAATAATAATAATAATAATAATAATAATAATAATAATAATAATAATAATAATAATAATAATTTAATAGTCATTATTATTTATGATTTATTCATGATCACGCTATCCACATCACCCTAATTAATTACAATGAAATATATTCATATAAAATCACATAGAATCAAATAGCATGATTATTATGATTATTAGTATTAATCATATTATTAGATACATAATTAAATAAATCATCATAGTTATCATCATCATCATTATTGTTATTGTTTATATTATAATAATAATAATAATAATAATAATCATTATTATTATTGTTATTAATAATAATAATAAGAAGAAGAAGAAGAAGAAGAAGAAGAATATGATTTGATTCTGTGATTTTATATGAATATATCTCATTTTAATTAATGCTTACCCATTAATAAAGCCATAATAAAGGCATATAACTGGTAAGTCTTGTTCACACCTTGTGTCTGAGACCTGGCATCTCTAGCCTTACTATTAGACAAAATCAACTTATACTAATAAAAACGGGCACATATAAAAAGTGCTGTTTGTAAATGGCCTGGAGTTCAAAATTTCACTATGATTTTGCCATTTCCAAAATAATTAAATCGTGTTTGAAGCTGTTTGACTGGCTTTTGCATGAAGGCTATTACCAGCAATTTTTTTTTCTGAAATAAATGGGAAGTGTCATAAAGTCAGGTCATTACTTAATGGACAAAATTGAGTCCTGGAGCAAGTCAAATTTAGAAGAACTGTTATTTCAAAAATTGCAAAAGAGGTCTGGGTCGGATGGCCGCTTCTGCTAACTGTTAATTCTTCTTAATGACTTTATTGCTGAGGGGGACACAAAGCCCTACTCAGAAACTGACCCCTTAGCCTCAACAGAGGAATTTTTTTCCTAAAAGAATTACAGAACAAGTTGGTAGTTAGAAAAGTAATTGTAGTGCTTCTTGTTGACGCATGCTGCTTGCATGTGTACAAGCCTTATTGACTTATCGACCATCACGTCTGCCTCTCTTTGGGCATTGGTAAAAATGTTTCCTACATTTTTAAAAGCTTGATTCAGAGGGGAGGGAACTGGAAGTGAGGCGTCCTCATTAGCTAAAAGAAATGGTTTTACAAAACTTCAGGCTTGGTTCTATAAGCCCCTTGGGTTTTCTGTGGCAAATTAGCAAGCTGAAAGGTTAGCAGACTCCCTGTAGAAGCGCTGAAAAGCAGGAGGGTTTCAATTTGTTACCCCTACATTGTGGCCCACAGTATGCAGGAAGTAGCATATCCTCTCAATTATCTGCCTTTATCCAGGGTATGACTACAATATCTTCCAAAGTGGTGAAAGTGAAGAAAAAGTGGATTTTTTTTTTCCCAGAAGAAGAAGCCATAATGAGCAGCACTGCTACAAGATATTTTGATTAGACATGATGATGTTAACAGTGACAGAAAAGAACAAAAACATTTTGAGAGGCTTTTACATTTGACTTGCTTTGTAGGTTACTACTGTATGTAGTGATTTTTTACAGTAACCCTGTAATATACAGTATACAGGCTCAGTCATACTCAGTATATACCCAGTCAACACAGGGGTTCTCAGACTATATATATAAAAAAATTATATGATTTCTATTCCGGAACAATTGGTGATAAGAAACAACTACTTTTATTGGACTTGCCTATACTGTAATTTACGAGCAGCGTACTGTACATTTGCATTTAGTTCGGTCTGAGACAAAATACGTTTAAACCTAGTGGACGAAAAATGTCACTGTTAGTCTGAAATCAAAGCAACTCTCAATTTAAAGCAACTTTTAACAAATTATAAAGAGTCAGAAAGATTCAAAATACGTTCCAAGTTAGTGCAAAAGAAATGTTACTGTTTGCCTGCAAATTGTTGCTTGTGAACCTATAGAGCTTTCAACATTAAAAAGTTTAAAATTTTTTTGTTTTAGAATGTCTTCATTGACAGATTTTTATGTCTAAACACTAAACTTTACTAAATTATAAAACGATTAAACAAACTGACCTTAAAGGACGACACAACAAGGCACTGTAATAACAAAATTATTATAAGTATTATAAGTAAAAGTTACATGATGGCTTAAGGGGACTTTCACTTGTCATGTCTAAAAACATGTGGAAACTGCAAGCTGCGCCGCATTCTCCTTCTTGTGATCCCCTGGTATCCGCTGTGGTGCTTTCCATTCTTCAAGCACAAGAAAAACTCGAAGAATTTCACCAGCTGATCCATTATGACAAAAACAGTGAAGCTGATTGGTGGGCTCTTGTCACATGACCGGCGATGCACATGCAGCATTTTGTCTCCAGCAAAAGATGCGACAGTCAAAATACACAGCGCTCTAGTCTGAGAAATGTCTGCATTCAATTAGCCGTCTAAATCTTGGCACAAAACGGTGCGGTCACTAGACGGACAACTAGCCTTTTCTTTTCGTATTTGGATTGTGACATCCTCACTGCACATGGGGACATAATGTATACTGACAGAAGACGTCTCATCTTTTCATGTCCCCAGGACAGAACGTGCAATTCTGTTAGCCGTTAGGTAACTCGCTACTTTTGCCTGGGCGTCTGTTAGCCAACCCTTGAACTCTGTGACGTTAAACACCAAATGCTTGCTTGCTGACGATGTTGGCATGACAAACACGTCAAACAAGGAAACTTTTAAACTTGGCTTTAATCTCAGGCCAGGATCATCGTAACAATCTCCAAATAGACCACAAGCTCACCTCATTGATAAACAACAGATTTTTATTTCAAGGTAGGAGACATATACTTTGGGTCCGGATTGACTTGCCGTGCCGTCTGGATCCAGACTGGAGTCCATATTTTAAGAAGTATATCTTTGCATGTGTTTGCCAGCTTTCAGCAAAAATTTTCAAAACATGCAGATGACCGGAAAGTAGTCCAAAAAAATTCAGCCATATGAAGTGTGAGACATTTTTCTCAGCCTTTGCAAAGTCACTGTAACGCACAGTCATTTGTGATGTACTGTACAGACATTATCCACTCAATAATCATCGCTTGCCTTTCTTAGCTCCTGCAATATACACAATAAGGAATGAAAAATCCAGACCACACTAGGCATAAATCCTTGTTGAACATCACATTCCTGATTTAGTCACACTTTGCTGTTATAATAGGTTCCAGTGTTCCGGGAACACTTTCCACTAGAGTTTTGGAGTGTGGCTGTAGGGATTTGCTCATTCAGCCACATAAGCATTACTGAGGCCAGACACTGATGTTGCAACAAGGATGCCTGGGGCACAGCATTCCATATCATCCCAAAAGTGTCCAGTGAGGTTTGGGTCAGGCATCTGTGCAGGCTTCTCGAGTTCATTTACTCAAACCATAGCAAACCATGTCTTCATGGAGTTCAATTTTGTGCAGTGTCACTGTACATGTTTGGACCTGCCAGGTGTAGCAGAAGGAAATGCTAGACCAGTGTGGCTTCCATCTTTGAGCCACAAATACAGTAGGTGTGATGGCCATACGTTTGGTCATATAAAGGTTCCACTTCCTGCCCTTACACAAACCAGTTCTATTTACAGCAATGTATTTATATGAATCAGATTTTAACTAGGCCATGGCCTTCCTATTACCCGTTCGTCTCTTGGGGGCAGGGATCATGCTGCCCCAATGGACCTCTATTAGTGCTTGCTGTAGATCCCAACTCTTTGGAGGTCCATGATTGTGCAACATCCAGCCCTCCTGTTGTTTTCTTTTATCAGAAGTATTGTTTCTGTCATCTGACTATGCATATGATTATGCATCTGAACGCACAAAATGAATAATAACTGGTTTCGTTTACATAGCATTAGTTTAAATGTTTAAATGTATTTCTATTTCGATGGTGTTCTATTTAGACTAGAAAATGAAACAGCAAAACTATAAGAAGAAACAGAGTAGAATTCTCTCTCTCTATCTCTCCTTCTTACACACACACACACACACACACACACACACACACACACACATACAGTACACACAGTGCTGACAGTGTATCTACAATGTACAGAACGATTTCTCTTGTAAGTCGTATTGTAAAGATTTGGAAAGGAGAAAGGGGGATTATGGAGTGTTTACTGTCTGTTCTAGGCGATGACACAAAGGCACACTGCAGATGGTGAGCTTGTTTCCCACGCAAGAGCTGAGAAAGTGAAGAAGAATTTATGAAAATCTGTCTTTTTTTTAATAGATGAAGTTTGATTGAACTCTTTTTTTTTTCTGTCCATCTTTGTGGCACTGCTCATTTACCTTACAGCTGATACTGTAGATCTGTGCAGTCTACAAAGCAAGTCAAGTTTTGTTGCTTCACTGTTTCGAATATCTTCCTTTAACCATTTTATTCTCATTACATTTTATACACCCTTCATATAGTGTATACATTTCCGCCTGTCTCCACCTCGGGCGAGACTGGGCTTTGATTCCAGGGCAGGAAACCCCAGAACATGCAGTGCACAAATCAGGGCGCTCTCAGTCCTGGTCCCAAGCCTGAATTAAAATGAGGAGGGTTGCATCAGGATGGGCATTCGGTTTAAAACGTGTGCCAAATCAAATAAGCAGATCAGATTACCCTTTGTGGCAACCGAACAACAGGATCAGACAAAACAGGAATAGGATTAATTTTGCAGTAATTATTTCCCACTGCCCTAAATAAAACAGACATTGTGATTATTTCAGTCAAAAACAAGTGCCTTTGGTATAAAGTTTATTCACAAATCAGTTAAAAAAAAAGGAATTCTTGTGATAATCTTGTGATAATGTACAGTATATGAAATAAGATCAGTTTTTAGCAAATAGTGGTAAATATTTGAAAGCAGTTTTAATGAGTAAACCTTTAACCCTATGTTGAACCAAACATGGAAATCTGACTTAAAGGGCTAGAAATGTTAGAAATTCAAATGAACATTGTGTCAGGGGTAACCCCTAGAGGGCGCCTAGCGCCCAGAGACTTTGTGTTTTGTAGTTCCTTTGTTTGACTTCAGTTCCCATTATGCACCTCGGTTAGGTGACGTGGGCGCTCACCTGAACTGAGTTGCTCATTAGTTTTATTATAAATAGCTTGTTTCAGTTCTGGTTTGTGTCTTGCATCTGTTGATTTTCACCTTGATTTATGTCCGTTCAGCGTGCTTCGTGTTTTGGTTTGTTTTAGAATTAAAGTACCTTTGTTTGTTTGTTTGATTTCCCTGATTTTGTTATTAATAAAAGCATCGTTTCCTTTAAAACACCACCTGGACCTCTGCATTTATGCCTCGCACCCAAAAACATGACACATTGGCTTATGTTTTTAATTGTTTGAATTTTATTTCAAATCAACTTTTAAAAATTTTTTCAAGGTTCATTGCAAACTGTTTTTATTTTTATTTTAAATCAAATTTGAAATTTTTTTTTAAAGTTTTATTGCTCATCTCATTTTTAAAGCACTTTGAATTACCATTGTGTATGAAATGTGCTATACAAATAAACCTGCCTTGCTTTGCCTTGCCTGTGTCTGTTTTCTACATACTGTGTATTTGTTTAATTTACTGTCACTACAACGAGCTATAAATGAATAAATGAATATTTTCGTGTTGTTGAATGGCTGATATACAGTACGGTGCCTCTTTGGATGATCACTGATAATATGAAACTGGGACTTATGAGTTGCATAGCCAATATTTTATTAACCTTGCTGGAAATTTAATTTTAATCTGATCAGCTACCTGCTTGCTTCCGGGCTGTGCAAACTCTACCGGCTGGTTAAATATGTTCTGGGTTTTTTACTATATAAATAAATGTTAATGTTTGTTTTCCAGCTGGTAGAGTGTTGTGTTACTTTCATTTAAAAAAATCTTTTCCACCTTGGTATTCTTAGCTGTAATTCAGAAACTGTTTACCAGATGGTCTGCGTCGTTCTACGGTTATTGATAAAAACCTTTAGCTATTTGTAGCTTTTTCCATTAAAATATTTAACTAGATGTATGCATAGGGACAGGGATGAAATAGATTAAATGACAGAAAAAATAAACATGATGACAGTTAAAAATGCTCCTTAATACCATTTTTTCCCTTTATTCATTTATTATTAAGCAGAAGCTGAAGACTGTTCAATTATACAGTACAAGTCCCTGTGAATAGTTACTATTCAGAAATAACATATTAAAATAAGCACATTAATATTAAACTCTTTCTTTTTTTAAACACTCATTTCTTGTTTTCATCTTTTTATGCTGCAGCAATAAATAAAGTAGAAATTTGTTCCATGATCCTAGTTTATTATTATTTTTTTCTTTACCCTTCAGGTCATTCATGAAAGCTCCAATAAAAATTCTGTAATACTGTCTAAACGGTAACACTGAAAAACATGTCTCTGGGCAGTCATGGTGAGGTGTGAGACATTTAACATTCATTAGCATTACCTATTAGGACTTTATAATGCCAGGATAATCTGTTCCAGCAAGGCTTTTTACAAGTAGCTGATCATGCCTATGTCTGATTCATTATACAACTTTCATGGCCTTTACCGTGGCATAAGACAATGCTGTGCAAGAGAATGTAGTCTTCAGTCATTTCCACATGGTGGAACACTGTGTGTGTGTGCGTGTGTGTGCGTGTGTGTGCGTATGTGTGTGCGTGTGTGTGTGTGTGTGTGTGTGTGTGTAGGTGTGCGTGTGTGTGTGTAGGTGTGTGTGTGTGTGCGTGTGTGTGTGCATGTGTGTGTGCGTGTGTGTGTGCGTGTGTGTGTGTTTTTGTGCATTTACTGTATATGCATACACTTTTCAAAAATACTGCAAAATGAACATTAATGGTTTCAATTAATGTAAATCAAATTGAGTTGCATGTAATGGTAGTAGTAATGACACTAGGATGGACTGTTTTTGTCTATTTGATTGGGCACCTACTGTATACAAGTACTTTAAATTAGTTTTACAAGAACAATCCAGCAATCACTGCAGTGTTTACAGAGTTTAAAACTGTTAGGTTTTGCTTCAGCAAAGATAATGACTATCAACCATCACCTTCCTCAACTGAATCAGTTAAAGCACTAACGCCATATTACCTGTAATATATCTATTAATTGTTTTATATTTACACTACTACTGTATATTGCTAAAAGTATTCGCTAATATGACATGCATATGATCTTGAGTAACATCCATTTCTTAATTCATAGGGTTTAATATGACGTTGGTCCAACCTTTGCAGCTATAACAGCTTCAACTCTTCTAGAAAGGCTCTCCACAAGGTTTAGGAGTGTGTTTATGGGAATTTTTGACCATTTTCCCAGAAGTGCATTTGTGAGGTCAAACACTGATGGTAGACGAGAAGGTCTGGTTCACAGTCTCCGCCCTAATTCATCCCAAAGGTGTTTTATTGGGATGAGGTTCATCTCAACTCGTTCATCCATGTCTTTATGGACTTTGCTTTGTGCCCTGGTGCTCAGTCATGTTGGAATAGTAAGGGACCGTCCCCAAACATTGTCCAAAATGTCTTGGTATGCTGAAGCATTAAGAGTTCCTTTCACTGGAAATAAGGATCCGAGTCCAACTCCTAAAAAAAACCCTCACATCATAAACCCCCTCTCTACCAAACTTTACACTTGGCACAATGCAATCAGACATGTACTGTTCTCCTGGCAACCGCCAAGCTCAGAATCATCCATCAGATTGCCAGACAGAGAAGCGTAATTCATCACTTTAGAGAGCACGTCTCCACTGCTCTAGAGTCCAGTGGCGGTGTGCTGTACACCACTGCATTGGCGATGTAAGGCTTGGATGCAGCTGATCGGCCATGGAAACCCATCCCATGAAGCTCCCTACGCACTGTTCTTGAGCTAATCTGAAGGCCACATGAGGTTTGGAGATCTGTAGCTATTGACTCCGCTGAGCTCGCTCTGTGATTTTACACGGCCTTCCACTTTATGGCTGAGTTGCTGTCATTTCCAATCACTTCCACTTTGTACATATTTGACTGAAAATACAGTTCTTTCTATTTATCTATCTATCTACGAGGTGGTATCAAAACGTTTCGAGACTAGATTTGTAACACCACGACAGATCTTTGACCTTCATAAGTCAGTGTGGCAAACGGCATCGTCCTGTGTACATCGGGAGCCGTGGTACAAGCTTTTGCTATTCTGACCATGTGTGTTACCATATCTGCGATTTCATTATGGACATCAAGTTAGAACAAAAATTCTGCCACAGAGATGTTTGACATGATTCAGCAATTTAACAGTGATTAATAATAAAGTTTTAATAAGTAAGTAATATAGTACTTTCTTGTAAACAGAGCTGGTCTTGTAACTTTTTGTTAATGTTCCTGTTCCTGAAGCATGCCAGCTGCATCGTTACAAATTGCATCATTATTCAACAACACAGTACATAGTCTAGTCAAACCAGCCCATTTAACATGTTGCTCATTTGGCCACCTAAAGGATGTTTAAACTGGCTTGTCTTTGAATTATAACATTTTGGTATTTGTGTTCAGCTTTTTGTGTGATGTAAATCAAAAAGAAAAAAAAAACAGATTGGTTGTTTGTTTGTTTTTACTTTGAAAATGGGTAGAAATAAAACTAATTATGGGTGGCAGGTTGAATTAAAAATGTGTCTTTGGGAAAGAGACAATGGCTTCTAATGGGCTGAAAGCTTCACTGATGTCATGGTGGATAGCAACAGTTGCTAAGCAGTGACTAAGTCATTAAGGTGGGGTTTGGGACGAGACATCTGTGTGCATGTGGATGTGGATGTGAAAGTACTGTATGGCTATGCTCAATCCTGCGTCCGTGTGTGAATGTGTATTTGTGTGTGTTACCTTCTGAGTAATGTCACTGGCTTCGTTGATGTAGCGATCTCGCTCTTTTTCCAGCTGAAAAATGATCTTGCGCTGCTTCTGTGCCTCGTCTCGATAGTTGAGAATTTCCTGATCCAGCGTCTTCTTCGTCTGCTCATGCAGCTTCACCAGGTTTAACTGCTTCTCAGTGGCGTTGGCTGCCTTGATCATATTCTAAGCACACACATACCATGCCTATATGAAAAATGCTGCCTTGCTAAAATATAAGGAAAAGCTGCTTTTTTTTTGTGACTGTCATTTTAAAAGATCAGCAAGAAGTGGTCACTTGGTTGGAGTGAAGGACATATTTTCATCTAAAATGCATTAGAGAAATGTAGATGAAGAGCTGTAGACTCAGATGTACTGTACAGCCTATTTCAGAAGCTAAGTCTGCATGACAATGTGTGTATTTTGCACGTGTGTGTGGAAGAAGGCAGCGTTTTTTTTTTTCAATCCAATTAAATATGAATGGCCACTCATCTCCATATCCACAATAATACCGCAATATTCTGGAGATCAGCGGCGCAGGAAGCTACTCGATTGTGAATTGCACTTCATTTTCATAACTATGTTAATAGAGCAAATCACAGCTCAGGGGTGGTGGAGTATAAAGTATTTGCAATGTGATAACTTGATATTATTGTTTCTGCTTACATATAGCTGCATTGTTGGATTTGTTTAAGAAATTCTTTTCAATTAAGAATTAAAAACTCTGTAGAAATACCAATTTCATGTGCACCAGAAACAAAATTGCATCAGGGCAATGCTTTATATGTGATTATAATGTAATGTAAATTATGTCCAGTAATATAAGATGTTACAGCATTTAACCAATTATTTTTGTCCCTCAACAATTCATTATTTTGTGCATTAATTTTAGTATTTTCTAATTTTAGCATATGTACATAAATACATTTTTACATTTTTCAATTAGTCCCAAGCGAAAGTTTCACCACTAAACAGTCACAAATTAAGCATCAAATAATAATGTGTAGTAAAAATAAATAAATAAATAAATAAATATCACACTAGATTTTATTCATTAATTATTCTTTTTATTCATTATAATATAATTGTATTTAAAAAAAAATTTTAAATGATATCTTTTAAATAAAAAAGATTTATAGAAAGGATTTACATAATAGTTCTAAAATATTTTATTTGTTTTCTATTCATTTTTTGAAATGTAAGTAATTGTTGAATTTGGATTAAGTCAAAATGCATTTAAAATTTATTTCTCTTTTAGATAAAACAATGCCACATGTAAGCAATAAATATGATTTAATAACAAGAAACAATGAGAATAGATTTGTGAGATAATATCATAAAATCATTTATCACTTTAATGCTAAATTTTAAAAAATGTTGTGTGTTTTTTCCTGTTGGTCATTTTCTCATCAAAATTATCTACTAATAATTGGTGGAAATCTATGTTCTTAAGTCTTAAAGAATCAAACCAAAAAATCTCATATAATAAACGATCGCCTTTCCATTAACAAAAAGATGTTTTAATTAAAAAGATTCTTTTTTGACAAGTAATATTGTTTCTACTGTATTTTTCTTTTTATTATTTTTCGATTTATTAATCAGTATGAATATTGACCTGAATGATATAACCATGATAGGAACATGAAAATAACTATATTTATAATAAAAACATTTTTGCTAAGTACATTTTTTATCAACTACATTTTATTAATTGTATTGTTATATCTAATTAATATTTTGTTCTGCATGTTCTATCTACGTATTTAGATGATACTGGCTTCCTGATCTAGCCTGAGATCTAGCACATGTTTTGGTATTTTATCTTTTGAATAGCATGCTTCAGATATGGAATGTTAATGTATCGTTTAATTATAACTTTGCGGTAGTATCAGTATCTTTTCAAAATATTTCAAAGTTTGACAAAACTGCATTTTGTCAGAGATTGGTAGTACAGTACATTTGCAATAGAATGCGAACATTATGATTCTGTGTTATGACACTACAACACGTCAAATCAGTGGATTACAAAGTTAAAACCAACTACCTATATTAAGTGATACTCTTAGCACAATTTCTCCAGTGTTATGGCACAATGCCCACACACATTCACACTCATTCAAACCTAGAAGCAATTCAGTGCTCGATGTACTGTAGCTGATCCACCTACTGTCATGTGTTTTTTTTTTTTTTTTTTTTAATAGTACTTGGTGAACCAACGAAAGTCCATATAGCTGTGAGGCCTGCAACGCTACCCTTGGCTCCAGCACACATAAATAAATGACTTAAATATTTAATTTTCAATTGCCACTTTATAAAAATTTCATATGGTAAATCTAATCATATGCACCTACCTTACTCAGCATGTCTTTCTCCCGGATCAGTTCGTCTATTTTCTTCTTGTCACTTTCTGTCTTTTTCTGTGCCATCTCCATTTCTGCAAATAAAAAAGCCAGTGATTATGTTCCAAGAAGTATTTAGTGTTGACAATTAACATAAGTGTTAATACGCAAATTTTACATGAATGCCAAGTATATACTGTAGCTTTATGTTCATCTCCATAGTGACTTGAAGAGAAAGAATAAATTCCACTAATATCATCACTTTCATGCTCAAACGACACATCAACAGATACTGTACATAAGGAAAAATTATTCGAGCAGGTTAATTCATATAAATATGTGCTTAAGGGAATGTTCTTAATGACTCACTGAAATTATTTGCATCTTTCCAACATAAACATTGTCTTGAGTAGAGCTCTTTGGGTGTGAATTTGTTATCAGTTTTATTTATAAGGTACCCAAGGACACGGTACAATTATATAAGTATGTGTCCAGGCCAACCCTTTCAGCACTTGCCTTTAATACTGAAATGTGTGAAAATGTAAACCAAAATAGCTGATATACAGCAACATGATATCATGAATCATTTGATATTAAAGCAAGAACTCATTAAAGCTTTCTCAGAATATGGTTTACATAAGTGTTTATTGATTGCCTCATCAACTACCTTCGGCTTCAGTTAACAGGTTTTTCGTTCTTCATTTATACAAGGAAATCATGTCAAAAATCTTGTCTGTGGTTACTGTACGGTACCTATGTTCCGTAAGGGTGAGTCAAAAATTATCCACACTCTGGCTGTAGACGTTTAGAAAAGACAAATACATATTTTGTCAAAATAATCCTCTTACTTTTCAATACACTTTGCCAATCTGTCACCACGTTTCATATTATGTTTTAGGCTGGGGTCACGGGTAGCTCAGTGGTTAAGGCATTGGACTATGGTTCAGAAGGTTCCAGGTTTAAACCTCAAACCTCACTTCCAAAGTTCAAAATTGCCACTGTTGGGCCCTTGAGCAAGGGCTTTAACCCTCTACTGCTCAAATGTATAATCAGATAAAGATGTAAGTCACTCTGGATAAGGGTGTCTGCGTAAATGTAAGCTGAAAGCCACAAATGCACTTCTGTCATCAGACGAGAATTGTAGTCCTCGTAGGGCTGCTTTCAGGGGACCAAACGGGTGAAAGTCCAGTGGAGCAAGGACTATAGGGAGGATGACCTTGGATAGCAGTCCAGTTTAGGCTTTAGCTCTTCAATAAGCGTCTCACTGTAACGAGCACTGTTGATTGTCGAACCTTTTTCCTGATTATGTTCCAATTCTGGCCCTTTCCCAGCTGATGTTTGACTTTTTACCTTTTTCTCGGTGGTGATTGAGGATGTTTCTGTTCCATACTCTGCTCATAGTGATGAATCCATGTCTCATCACCAGTAATGATTCTGTTTAAAAAAACTTCCACCTTCCTTAGAGTATCTGTACAAATTTTATAATAATAAAAAGCAGTAATGTGAAGCGCCACTGTGAGATAGGTTGTTTAAGTCAACATATCTGCAGCAGTCCAAGGTGAGGGTGTAAGCTGAGAGCACAGTCGAACTTGGGAACACGAGGAACTTCGGACACTAGACAAGGTACAGTACACCCTGTATAGCAGACACACACACACAGACACACACACACACACACACACACACACACACACACACACACACAAACACACACACACACACTCACACACTATGGGCAATTTGAAACACCAAACTACCTAATCTGCATGTTTTTTGTCTGTGGGACGACCTGGAGTAAACCCACCAAGCACCGGGACACCCGCAGACAGAGCTCAAACTCTCGACCCTGGAGGTGTGACGCCGCGGTGCCACCATCAAAACACATTACTTCCATGTTAAAGATGAGTGGATTGGCAGGGAACTGGTTAATCTTCATTGTTTTGTGTGTGTGTGTAATATATATATTTAATGCTGGGATAGAGAGATTCAGAACATTTTAGAAAATGATGCATTAACATGGCGACTAGATTTATCCATCTCTTTGTAACGTAATTTGTATTTTTTTTCCTTAGAGTCTTGTATAACAACTTTAACAGAGTTTCAGTAACAAACCAAGACCATGAAAAATAACTAATGCTTGCAAACTTGATTTGCATTTAAATACACTAAACAGCATGACTGTAATAATATCACACACATGGTACTACTAAAATAGTTTTTCTGCTGTTTACTACAGTACCTTGCAAGTATCTCAGTTTGAGAGCTCCATTATTTTATAATCGAAATATACAACAGCCTGTTTTTCGGCTTTATGACCTTCTTTGGTTTACGTGCTGTAGCACAGAAAAATTTCTGCACCAGGTCCACTTCCAGCGATCAGGGCTCATAACTGTCCATGTAAAGAAACAATGCTAAAAACCCTATACAATGGAATAAAGTAGAGTACTGTAGATGTCAACTGGTGCAACCGATCATTTTTCAGTAGTTGTAAACTTGATCATAGCGGCAGTTTATGTTCCAACTGGGCTACAATTGCACTTTTATTTCTTCCGTAGCATTCAGCATAAAGTATAATAAATATAAATAGTAAAAACTAAGCTTTATTATACAGAATTTGGTCAATGCAGTGTCCTGGATTTGCTGTAGGTTTTTATGAAAATCTTGGGAATGAGAAGAAACACAGAGTTACTTTATTTTGAGCCCAGAACAACTATGAGTGGTGATTGTTAAACCTCTGTTCACTGTGAGTTATTAAGCAGTTTTAATGTTTATAATATTAGCGCAGTGCAGAATACAGAAGATACTTTTAAGCAGGCATCACTAAATGGTGGACAGGGCCGAGTGACAGTTCCATCCGGACCCTGATGCGTTTCTGATAATTGAGAATAACCAAGATGCCAATCATCTTGTTTTTGTTTTGTTTTTTAGCACTTTTCCCCCCAACGTGAGCGTGGCTATACGCATCACTTAGCCAATCAACACGGTAGTTTACAATACCTATGCACATACTATACAGTATACAGTAAATCACCAAAAGACCTCAAGAAACAGAAACGAAAGCATGACGCAGCATGGCTTAGTCCAAGATAAAGAAAGTAGACTATGAAAACTGAACCTTCAAAGATAAATGGACAAAAGATCAATGTGTGTTTATTCCAGAAATTCCATAAAAAGTGAACATACTGGAACATGTGCTGGAAGTTTAAAACCAGTTTGTCTCATACGTTCCGAAACTGTGGCCATAATAAAAAGCAGTATCACTATGAGACAAAACATATCCATATATATTATTTGTTTTAACGTTCACTGGGTCTAATCAATCTGAATGAAACAATGTACAACAATGTCCTACTCAATATATGGAACTTTAGACACGCCTGGATGCCGCAGAGTTGGACCGATAAGTTTTATTAATCATAGTGAGAGTTTAATATTACAGAATATTCAGGCTTCTATCGAGTGAATCACCTTGTATAGAGATCTGAATCCTAACACAAACATGAAATTTGAACCGCAGCTCAGAGAAAATATTATTGACCGGACTTTATTAAATTAAAGTATTATAAATACACACAAGTTTACAATATTCCCAGAGAAATCTCATAACTGACACCAGAACAAGATTAGCACTCTGTAGGGCAGCAAACGTGTATTTTAACCATATAATCTTTATATGGTGTATAAATAGCGCTACCTCTTTTAACTATCATTGACGCCTTCGATGCACTTTATTCCAATTTTACAATGCCACATGTCTTAGACTGGTGGTGGGGAACCATTGGTAGCTCAGGGAGTTAAGGCGCTGGGTTACTGATCAGAAGGTCAGTGCTTCTAAGGCATAAACCACATCTGCTCCAGTGGTGCCGTATCATGGCTGACCCTGCGCTCTGTCCCCAGCCTCCTACCTTGGACATATGACAAAAGACTTTCACAGCACTTTAATGTATATGTGACAAATAAAGGCATCTTCCAATCACTATAGAGAAATCACTTGCTGACCTTCAGAATGCGAGAGAGAACAAGAGAGAGAGAGAGAAAGTCCTGGATCCTGAAGACATAAGCCTGGAACGTTCCCCCACACGCACACACAAGAAGCCAAAAACTAAAAGAAAAAGAAAAACAAAAAACTTTTAAACCCTGCAGGCATTTGTTTGGACAAAATGTCGCATACCAGAAGGTGAAAAATACTGTTTTTTTTTGGGTTTTTTTTCCCAAAAGAGACCTACAGCAGTAATTGTTGTGAGAGGCATGTCAGTGTGAGATCGCCTGAGGGACAGTGAAGACCGCACACAGACTGGAAGAAATACAGTACCTGCATGCAATAACAAGATTAATCGCTCAACTCCTACCTTACATCATCATCCTAAATGAGGCTGTGTGCATATGTGTGTGTTTATGTGTGCGTGTGTGTGTGTGAGAGAGAGAGAGAGAGAGAGAGAGAGAGAGAGAGAGAGAGATACAGTACTACAGTCATATAGTAGGGGCGATAATGATATTGAGAAACACAAAAAGAGAGAGCCATTATGGCCGTTTCATTGCGCTCATTATCTTTATTATTACTGTTATCCCACTATCGATTTCCTTGGCACTGTAGTCATGGTAATAAAGCAATCACTGAGCTGAGGAGGGACTGAGAGAAAGAAAAAGATAGGGAGAGTCTGACTAAAGGTAATACAGAGAGTGTGAAAGAAAGAACAAGTGAGATGGCGAGAAGGGTGGAGAGAGAGAGAGAGAGAGAGAGAGAGAGAGAGAGAGAGAGAGAGAGAGAGACTGATCTTCATGATCATAACAAAATGCAGAATGAAGGCATAAGATTGTGGTGTTGCATATTCATGGCATTTTTATTACCATCAGTGGAGGCAGAAACCTGGTGAACAACACTGTAATTGAAAGCAATAAGTATCCTATCAGACCAGATCTTCTCTTCCAGCTCATCGCAGTGACATTTTCATAATGACATACAATTATATTTCACTTACGGATCTCACCTTGATGTTCGAATAACGTGTCCGCCTGACGAGTGCAAGTTTATGTGTTTTGTGTTTTCTAATGTACCGTACTTCTGTGGCCGCTCTAAGACATAACCTTAAGTTAATTGCTCTAAATTCCTATGGTATTTTGTAGATTCATTCACACATTATGCACTGTCCCATTAATTAACAGATTCAGAACTCATAATCATTGCTATTATAAGATAAAGTAGGTACTTCCATTGGATTTAGTCAATAATTAAAAACAACATGTTGTATTGATGGGAAGTGACATAAATAACGAAGATGTTAAAACGAGGTTGTAGGTAATAAAACAGTCCTTTTCAGGTTTCCAAAGTATTTCGAAATTACAAGATCTTTAGGATTAGTAGAGTCGTCGTCCTCTTTGTCTTTCCACTGTTCCCTTTCAGGGGTCGCCACAGCAAATCATCTGCCTCCATCTAACTCTATTCTCTGCATCCTCTTCTGTCACCCCAACTAACCTCATGTCCTCTCTCAGGTCTTCCTCTAGACCTCCTCCCTGGCAGTTCCAAGCTCAGCATCCTTCTACCAATATACTCACAATATCTCCTCCCTGACTTTATGTCCAAAACATCTAACATTGTCCCTCTGATGGACTCATTCTTGATCCTATCCATCCTTGTCACCCCCAAAGAGAACCTCAACATCTTCATCTCAGCTACTTCCAACTCTGCCTTTCTGTCTTTTCTTCAGTGCCACTGTCTCTAAGCCGTAGAGCATCGCTGGTTTCACCACTGTCTTGTAAACCAACTTTCCTTTCATTCTCACCAATACTCTTTTATCATACAACACACCTGACACTTTTCTCCACCCATTCCAACCTGCCTGCACATGCCTCTTCACCTCCTTTCCACACTCTCTGTTGCTCTTGAACATTGTCCTTGCTTAAGTACTTAAAGTCCTGCACCTTTTTTTTTTTTTTTTTACCTCTGCTCCCTGTAGCCTCACCGTTGAGGACCCCACTTGGGTCCTTTTCATTTACACACATGCATTCTGTCTTGCTGCGGCTAACCTTCATTCCTCCGCCTCTCTAGATTTCCCTCCACCCGTTCTCAGCTCTTGCTACAAAGTACAATGTCATCGGCAAACATAGTGCATAGAGACTCCTGTCTAACCTTATCTGTCATCCCGCCCATCACCAGAGCAAAACAAGAAGGGGCTCAGAACCAATCCTTGATGCAGATCCACCTCCACTTTGAACTCTTCTGTCACACCTACAGCACATCTCACCACTGTCTTACAGCTCTCATGCATGTCTTGCACCGCTCTAACATACTTCTCTGCCACTCCAGACTTCCTCCTACAATACCACAGCTCCTCTCTCTCTGCACCCTGTCGTACGCTGTCTGTAAGTCTACAAACACACAACGCAACTCCTATTACCTTCCCTGCACTTCCTCATCAGCGTAGTGAAAGCAATTACTGCATCTCTTTTACTTTTTCTAGGCATGAAACCATACTGCTGCTTACAATTGCCCATCGTTGCCCTTAACCTAGCTTCCACTTCTCTTTCCCAAAGCTTCATTGCACTGTACAGTATGTTGCCACAGTTTTGCGCATTTCCCTAGTTCTTAAAGATCGGAACTAATACACATTTCCATTGCTCTGGGATCCTCTCACTCTGCAAGAGCTTGTTAAACGGACTAGTCATAAACTCTACTGCCCCCTTTACTAAGCCTTCCATACTGTACCTCCACAGGTATGTCATCAGGACCAAATGCCTTTCCACTCTTCCCATTACCCTTCTGGCGTCTGTCAGTACATTTCTGTACCTATCTTTAATCACTTTAACAGGCTGCACATCCTTCCCATCTCTATCTCTCTGCCTCGCCAACCTGTACAGATCTACCTCTCCCTCCTTACTGTCCCATCTAGCATGCAACTCCTCATATGCTCTTTGTTTGGCCTTTGCCACCTCTACCTTCAACCTTCTCCCTGTACTCCTGTCTACTTCAGTCCACTCACTGTCCTTCTTCTTAGCTAACCTCTTTCTCTGTATACACCCGTGGACTTGTTCATTCCATCACCAAGTCTCCTTATCCACTTTTCTCTTTCCCGATGATACACCAAGTACCCTCCTACCTCTCTCCCTGATCACCTTAGATGTAGTTGTCCAGTCAACTGAAAGCACCTCTTGACCACCAAGAGCCTGTCTCAAGTCCCCCCTGAAAACGTTCTTTCTTTTTTTTTTTTTACTTCCACCATTTTGTCCTCTGCTCTGCCCTTGTCCTCTTTACCTTCCTCACCACCAGGGTCATTTTATACACCACCATCCTGTGCTGTCTGCCCATACTCTCCCCTAACAATACTTTGCAGTCACTGATCTCCAGATTACAACGTCGACAAGAGATGTAGTCCACCTTCAGTTCTTCTGCCTTTGCTCTTCTATGTGACCCTATGTTCCTGCCTCTTCTGGAAGAAGGTATTCACTACTGCCATTTCCATCCTCTTTGCAGAGTCCACCACAATCTGTACGTCTGTGTTGCTGTCCTGAAGACCAAACTTGCCCATCACATTCTCACCACCTTTGTTCCCTTCCCCAACATGTCCATTAAAATCTGCACCAACCACCACTCTCCCACATCTGGGGATGCTCTGCATCTAAATCACTCCAGAATTTCTCCTTCTCTTCTAACTCACATCCTACCCGATTGGAATAACCATTTCAAGCTTCAGACTCATCACCCTATTTGATAACTCTTTTCACCTCCAGAACATTCCTTACAAACTCCTCTTTCAAAAACTCCTACTCCATTTATTTTCCTATCCACACCATGGTAAAACAACTTGAACCTTGTTTCTTAGCTTCTAGCCTTGCTACCTTGCCACCTGGTCTCCTGAACACATAGTATATCCACCTTCCTTTTCTGCATCATGTTAACCAACTCTCTTGTCTTCCCTGTCATGGTCCCAACCTTCAAAATCCCCACTGTCACTCCTAAACTCCTAAACTCTCTCTGCCTACGAACACAGCTTCCTCATCTCCTTCAATGACCAACAGTAGTCCAATTTCCACCAGTACCCTGTACTGTAGGTCAACAGTACCGGTGGTGGTCGTTGTTAACCCGTGACACGACCGATCCAGTATAGAAGGACCTGTTAATGATTCACATGATTGACTTGGTAAATGTTTTACGTCGGGTGCCCGTCCTGCCAAATCCCTCTGCATTTATTCAGACTTGTTACTGGCACCAGAAGACACTGAATTGTGCCACGCTGTGGTTGCATTGAGGATTGGTAGGGTAAGTCCAATATTACATTACAAACTATTTGTTATCAACTTGGGTCCAAAAATAACATATTTATAATATTTCATGAATCAATGCACATATTGTTTTATTTATTAGTACAGCTTAAAAAAATTAGAACTTGATCCAGCACACTTTTTTTTAGAATCAACAAGTACACTGGCAGAAGGAATATGTCTTATCTTAGACATGACGCTACAGTGCTGCGCAAAAGTCTTCAGCCACCCTTCAGTCCTTCATATTACGTTTAATTTATAGTAATGCTATAGATTAAACGAAAGAAATTAAAACAAATGTTTTATTGTGACAGACTGCAAAGGGCCTACAGATTTAAAAAATTATAGAATAAAAAAATTGGTTGTTCATGTAACAACCTCAGCAGCGACCTCATTTCCCCTCTCGTCTGTTCCAACCACTCAGCATTCAGCATCGCCAGTATACTAATCACCAGCCTGTTCATCTGTCATCATCTGCACCTGTTTCTCACTGGGTCATGCCTTAATTTAGATGTTTTTATGCTTGATTAATTCATAGGTCACTTTGTGGCTTAACAAACAACAAATTCATCTGAAACTGTTCAGGTACAGGAACTGGACTAATGAGAGCCCAAAAAAGCCTTTCAAGAAGCTAATTTTAGCCAAAAAGAAACAAAAACAGTCTGAGAATACTAAAAGAAAAAGAATAGAAAGCATTGATACATAAACCATTGCTCTCTCGCTCTCTCATTCTCTCTTTCCTGTTATGCAAAATATCCATTACTTGTTCCGTCTGCTCTGCCAACAACTCCACCCAGTCCTCCCCTCCCTAACCAATCACGTTGCTGGTCTAACTGCCACAGCCTGTCGCATCAATCACTTGTGGCAACTCTGATTAAAATGACAACATGCATCACGATGGAAAGCCCTGATTACGATGAGAAGCTGGCTGAAGCTTCATCCATCATTTGATACAAATGCCTGCAGTTCATGCAAGCAAATCAAAACCAAGCCTGAAATTAACATCACTATCCACAAAAAGAACAAAATTAAAAAGGAAAAAGACTAAACTTTTAATATATGATGTCAGCCGCCCTTTATTGGAGAGACTTGGACAATTAAATCGTCTTAAGTGACAGATTATCAGAATGTTCCCATCTGGGATAGGCTTCAGTGTTTGATCTCCTGTTGGAAGGACTTTTGGCTTAAGGAAGTCTTAGTCACACACATGCATTACACATTTTGTGTATGTGTGTTTTTCTCGCTTTAATGCATTGACTCATCTCGTTAAGCAATTTTGGAGTTGAGTCAGGTGTGGTTAAAAAAAGAAAGAGCAGAAATCACAAAAATAGACTGGAGAACAAAGCCACAAAACAAAATCAGTGCCATTATTTAGTAATTTGCTGCACTGTTGGATATGAAACTTTAGGAAAAAATAGTACCGCTTTAGCGGGGTTTCTGTTTATTAGCCATCCTAAACAGCAAAAAAAGGAAAGTAAAAAATTAAAAATTTTCATCAGACAGTGTGGCGCCAGCCATGTACCAATCAACGCCCAGAGCAGTCATAACCTGGTTGTTTTTTATTCTTTATATAATGTTGTCCAAAGATGTTGAAGGTTATTATATACTATACCGTGGTAATAACTATTACATCATGTTATTATAACTTAATATTTTTTCAGATGACCAAATGTAACTTTTTGGGTTTTCCATTACATTATCAGGTGGTATAGAAGACAGTGTGACAAAGGTACTTAAAAGTATGTTGCACCACTATACTGATCAGCTATAACATGAACACCACAAAACCTTAACACTGATCAGGAAACTGGTGACAGCATAATGGGCACCCAAGGTTCACCCATGCCCATGATCCCCCCTTTTGGGATGTTAGGAAAGTAGAAAGCTGGTTCTAGTTATGTAGTCTATTTTACATTTGACCAATTATGAAATTGCACTTCTTCTGTCGCAATCCATTGTGTCCATTTGTCCATTTTTAGTACTTTGTCCATTTTTATACTTTTGCTACCATGGCAAGAACAGCAATCAAATAAATCATGGATACTTGGGTACATTATGGATTACTTGGCAGGAAAAAAAATCGCAATGAAAAACAAAATAAAGGATTATAGATTTGTTACCATAATGTGCTATACTCTGGTTTCATTACCAATGCAATTTGCTGATTCCCCCCCCCCCTCCCAAATGTAATCAGAGTGATCAATTGTATTCACACTGTCATAAAGAGGCCGGTTGAGAATACGTTTATGATATATCCACGGAAAATATTTTCACTTTATATCAATGTGCAAAAATGAAGTGTGATGTGAAACTGTGTCTAAGTTGTCTTGTGGCGCGATGGCCTCGATCAACTTGTGATTGATTCATTCTGAGAAACGGTGTTGGGAGAGTTCACATCACGATGGCGGGCTTCTTATAAAAGATGTGTGAATAAGTAAATAAAGAAGAATGTATTTTCTTTATTTATTCATAGCATGGAGAAATGTTTTGGAGATGTACTGCATAGTGAGAATGAGAAGGCGCATTGGTCGCTCAGTGGTACGTTTCTCTTCTGCCATGTGAACAGCTTGGGTTCGATTCCCAGCTCGAAACTGAACAACTGGATGCAGGGCATCCTTAGTGCCGGTCCTTAAACCCAGATAAAAATGGAGTGGATCAAAACTGTCAGCTATAACAATGTCTGCAATCAATGAAACAAACAACAGCAACAGTAATAATGAGAAGTTGGCAAGCACAGATTTATAATATATTGCTGCATAATGTGTTGAATTAATTAATGATCACACTAATAACCAATTTGGCAGCATAGGGGTTAGCACTGTAGCCTTGCACTTCCAGAGTCCAGGTTCGAGTCTCCCTCGGGACATGCAGTTTGCATGTTCTCCCCGTGCTTGGTGGGTTTCCTCCAGGTACTCTGGTTTCCTCCCACAGTCCAAAAAGACTAAATGGTGTTCTCAGATTGCCCATAGTGTGTGAATCCATATGTGAATGTTGACCGGAGGTAACACCCATTGGCCTCCACAGTCCCTAGTTGGACTACAGAGATTCCTACTATAGAAGAATGGATGGATGGAATAACCAATTTAACAATATGGCTTCACTACTTATTATCTGGCAACTTATAGAATAGCACTTGACCCATCACTTTTCAATTTCAATTGATGTTGATGTTTTATCAAATGCAAAAAAAACAATTTCAGTGGTCTGGATTATTCGATATGTAAACAGAACAAGCACTTATGCTGCTCTTACAACTCATTTAGTCCATAAATGTATCTATTCAACTGTATACAGGTATTGTCATAGGAGATGAACTATCTACTTAATATTGCAATACATGATGAGTGTGCGACTGTTGGCCTGTAGTTATGTAAGTCTAAAAAAACCCCAGTGCATTATGTAGGCAATAATTCCTGAATACATATTAACTCGGGTCTGAATTTTGCCCTTGTACAGATGTATGAATAACACGTTTTAATATCAGATCACAAGGCTTTAAACACAAGGCCGCAGGCTGCAGTTCATGTAGGTAAAGAAGAGCTTCTCAAATCCAGCCACATCAAATGATCGCCTGTGGGCAGGAGTAAGTTTTGTCCCACCATATATATATATATATTTTTTTTATTTACCTTGAAATTATTTAGCGTCTCAAAAAGGCTAAAGTTGTTTTATAATACACTGCCATAAAGACCAGCTGAAAATATAGAGATACAATATATTCTTGTACGGTAAATGGTGTGTTTATGCATGCGCGGCCGATATCATTAGAGCAGAACTACACACTTAAAAAGAGGTTTGTTGGAAGAGACAAAACAACTGTTGGTACTGCTACTGGCTATTGGGCTAAAAAAGTTAATACCTGGGGTGTTCAAGTCAAACTGGGACTTTTGATTCGGCAGAATAACAAATCTGTCAAATTCGTCGGTTACAATAACACACGTATCCAAATGTTTCACTCGTGGATGGATAAAAGGTTGAACATTTTCTCAGTATGCCAACATCACTACCAGCTTCCTGTCTGAAATACTGGCCTCCCAGGAACTCCTGGCCTAAACATGTGAAAATGGAACGATCAAGACTGTACAGGGAACTTACAGTTAAGCCTGCAATGTTCAAGTGGTTATTTATGAATGACTGTACAGGCAGATGCACCTCTTCTGCAAGTTTGATCAAGTTATCCAGGTTTTACGGATCAGGTGTTCAACATGCTGAATGTTAATGGGAATGACTGTGGTGCATCCAGAGCTGTCATGGATGGCCTCATCATTTATACTCATCACCTTACTGTACTTGAAGTCTTCTCTCAAAAAAGTCAATCAGTTTTTACACCTTCATTCAGGAGAAAAAATTTCTTCACAAGTCCCGGTTTGACTTGAACGCCCCCCCCCCCTCCCCCCGCCCCGTCATTGTTTTAAACAAGATGACCATCAGAGTCTGAAATGTTCAGACATGGCCATTTATATGGAATGTAATGGAATGATTTCTCACTGAATGTTGAAATTCATTACTAATACATTATTAATGCCAACCATTATAATTAGCAGTGTCAGAGTGTGATGTGAAGCAGGCAGGGGGTGATGAGATAAGATGGATAGAGTTAATACAGTAGTATGGATTAAGGAGTATATAAGGGTTTGAACACTAGGTAACCAAATCAACCAAAAAAAAAAAAAAAACATGCATAATATACAGGCATTTACTGTATGGAATAATGTCCAAGTTACAGATAAATCATAACTGCCATAACACCTATTATATTAAAATTTGAAATTAAACACAATGGTTTATAATAACAAACCCACTCACTACATAAAAAAAACATTGTACAGCTTAAGTGGTTCATCATCTTGAGCATCTGCCATTATTACTCAGAACATGTTCATGTTAACACAGTGTTCAGGGTGTAACTTTGTATTTGGCTTAAATGTTCTCTTACTTAACCTTGTAACCATGCCTTCAAAGCATAAATCTGATGCAAGATCTGGTGATGCATTAAGGAAAAGAAAAACAGTCATGATGGAAAATAAAGTGGAAATAATAAAGCAATCAGGAAAAGGTGAAATACCATTTGTTATTGAGAAAGTTATTATTTTGTAATGTATTATTATGTTCAAGATGCCGTAGTGTAATTTGAAGGTGCTTTCTATGCACAGAAAGGTGTGTGTGTATATACAGTATATATATACTTGCGCCTCCAGGGTCCGGGGCTCGATTCCCGGCCAGGTTCGATTCTGTGTGCATGGAGTTTGCATGTTGCTTGGTGGGTTTCCTCTGCGTACTCTGGTTTCCTCCCACAGTCCAAATTGCCCGTAGTGTGCGAATTAGTGTGTGAGCGTGTGTACCCCGCCTTGTGCACTAAGTCTCCTGGGATAGGCTCTAGCCCCACTGCAACCCTATATACAGAATTAAGCGGTATAAACGTTGAGGGAGCGAGTTACCTAACAATTCGGGCGCTCTTCTTATAAACCTTACAATGCTACAGTATACAAACACATTCTAGACAAAGGTGTTTAGGGAAGAATCACATACAGCGGTACCTCTACATACCAATACATATGAGTTCTTGAGGCAAAATTTTGTATTGCAAAACGTGTTTTCCCATAAGAAATAATGTAAATGCAGATAATTCGTTCCAGCCACCCAAAAATATTACCAATATTACCAATTTCCAACACTGTAATCATATATTTTGCTAATAACATAGACATTAAACGGCAATGAACCTTAATTTATGATTCCTCTTGGCACCGGCTGCTTTAAAAAAACAAACTGAAAGTGACTCCCTTTTTCTTCTTGCTACCGTACTTGATACCCACGGTGCCATGTCTTTACTAAATCTTGCACAAAATACAAGTTCGCTCATACATTATGCCAAGGCAATTTTTTTGCAAAATTTCAGGTCTCACTCATCATCCATACCTCTTCATCCTGTATTCAGGGTCGCGAGGAGCCTGGAGCCTATCCCAGGAGACTTAGGGCAAAAGGCGGGGTACACCCTGAACAGGGTGCCAATCCATCGCAGGGCACACACACACAAACACACACACTACGGGCAATTTGGGAATGCCAATCAGCCTAACATGTCTTTGGACTGTGGGAGGAAACCAGAGTACCCGGAGGAAACCCCCAAGCATGGCCATGCATGCAGAGAAGGGAATCGAACCTGGCTGGGAATCGAACCCAGACGCTGGAGGTGCAAGGCGACAGTGCTAACCACTACACTACAGTGCTGCAAAAATTCCTAATAAAAGGATAAAAGTATCAATAAGGAATCATTATAGTCTTCAGTGTGCGTCTGCACTGAGAGAGCCTGAGCTAGACGGATAATAATG
>JAAGKR010000955.1:42500-43877 GCA_011419295.1 Clarias macrocephalus
ACACACTCATTCACACACTACAGCCAATTTGGGAACACCAATTAACCTAACGTACATGTCTTTGGACCGTGGGAGGAAACCGGAGTACCCAGAGGAAACCCACTAAGCAACATACAAACTCCATGCACACAAAGGCGAGATTCGAACCCAGACCCTGGAGGTGCAATGCAACAGTGCTAACCACTACCCCTCCATGCTGCCACCTACTGTGTATATATATATATATATATATATATATAAATTTTTTTTTTTTTTTTTTTTTTTTTTTTAATGAAGTAACAAATTGCATATCTTCACTGTTTAAAGTTACACTTAAGGGTGCCATAGTATACTTATTTTTTGACTTGTACTACTTTTTTTATTTTTTATTTTTTATCAGGTTAATATAAATACATCTTAGCGATTTCGAAAGTGTGTGTTAAACATCACTCAGGTTATGCATTCTGGCATTCCTGAACTTCCATCAGTTTTAAAAGATCTCCTGTTTCAAACTAATGCAAATAAGCTAAGTGCATTTTCCTAGCCAGGCCACATGGTGGCGTAGTGGTTAGCACTGTCACCTTCCACCTCCAGGGTCCAAGGACCAATTTCCACCATGGAGTTCGCATGTTTAGTGAGTTTGCTCTGGGTTCTCCGGTTTCATCCCACAGTCCAAAGACATGCAGATTAGACTAAATGGCGTTCATAAATTGCCCTTAATGTGTGTGTGTGTGTGTGTGTGTGTGTGTGTGTGTGTGTGTGTGTGTGTGTGTGTTGGCACCCTGTACCCTGCCTTGTGCCCAAAGGCTACTGGGATAAGCTGCAGGCCCTGTACAGGGTAAGAGGTATACAAGATGAATGAATTAATTAATTAATTAATCAATTAATTTTTCGAGTCAATCAGAACACAGGAAACCTGACTTCCCTATAACGGTGTCCAAGTGTCAAAATTGCAATGTCAAATGTGCAAATTCTTCCCTTTCTTTTGTTTCTTCTTGCCCTCAAATCAAAAATCCATGTGAATGTCTAAAAGCAATTAAAAAGTGCCTCATGTATAACACGTGCCCTATAATGTTGCGAAACATCTGCAGCTCTTGTTCTCACATACAGTACATTCCCTCAACACCCTCTTCTAGTTTCTCTCTTAAAGTGGATCAGACGATAGAAATACTGTACAGTAGTCCAGTGACTGAGATGCTGGTTAAAAAGTGCAACCTCCTCTGTCTGTGCCAGTACAAAGCACTAACCTACGAGACTCCTTTCAGAGATGAGATAGGTTATGTGAAGCGCCCACGGTATACTGTAAGTCCCTGTTACTATAGAAACAATAACATACAAGGATAAGAATACGGCACCTAATACAAACATATTGTTCGTGTTATGGGAATTCTGTCTCAG
>JAAGKR010000955.1:43897-60240 GCA_011419295.1 Clarias macrocephalus
GTTCATATATTGCTCTTTTTGTGTGTGTGTGTGTGTGTGTGTGTGTGTGTGTGTGTGTGTGTGTGTGTGTGTGTGTGTGTGTGTGTGTGTGTGTGTGTGTGTGTGCCCTGCAATGGATTGGCACCCTGTACCCCGCCTTGTGCCCAAAGGCTACTGGAATAAGCTGCAGGCCCTGTACAGGGTAAGAGGTATACAAGATGAATTAATTAATTAATTAATCAATTAATTTTTCGAGCCAATCAGAACACAGGAAACCTGACTTCCCTATAACGGTGCCCAAGTGTCAAAATTGCAATGTCAAATGTGCAAATTCTTCCCTTTCTTTTGTTTCTTCTTGCCCTCAAATCAAAAATCACACACACACACACTGGAGATCCATGTGAATGTCTAAAAGCAATTAAAAAGTGCCTCATGTATAACACGTGCCCTATAATGTTGCGAAACATCTGCAGCTCTTGTTCTCACATACAGTACATTCCCTCAACACCCTCTTCTAGTTTCTCTCTTAAAGTGGATCAGACGATAGAAATACTGTACAGTAGTCCAGTGACTGAGATGCCGGTTAAAAAGTGCAACCTCCTCTGTCTGTGCCAGTACAAAGCACTAACCTACGAGACTCCTTTCAGAGATGAGATAGGTTATGTGAAGCGCCCACGGTATACTGTAAGTCCCTGTTACTATAGAAACAATAACATACAAGGATAAGAATACGGCACCTAATACAAACATATTGTTCGTGTTATGGGAATTCTGTCTCAGCTGCGCAGTTATAAAGGATATAAAATCAATGCACAACTCCATACAAATCAAGAATTCAACCTTGCTCTGATGTTTTTTTTCGCCTTATGTCGCATATTTAAAAAAAAAATCAACACCTTCGAACCAATAAGATTTAAGAATCTATAATAAGCAGCATAAGCGATATGGAAAATGTCTTGTAGGAAGATAAGTACTTTACGAAAGTAATAACGTCAGATCATGTTTAGAAGCATAAACTGGTGGCTCTCATCATCTGCACTTATACAGTACGTCTCCACATGATCCCCCCCCCCCCCCAATCTTATTATGTCATACGTTTTCTCCGTACGGCTGGGTGACAGAGCCGAGCCTGGTATGACTATAAAAAAGCCATAATTGCATAACATTTCCATATAGAGAGGCTGCGCAGACGAATGCAGCGTGCTTATCCTTGCGTGTTGTTCAATGTGTTTGTGCAGTGCCCCCTTGTGGTACATTACAGCTTTCACCGTATTAAGCAACTACGGTCAGGATTTCACACAGGTTGAATTAGGTACGAATTAAATATTAATATCTGCTTGAGAGGTTTTCACCTTCTCTTATTTTTTTTCTTTGCTTCAAACAAGGGGGAAGGTCAAAATACTCCACTTATAAAGTGTAGCAGTTTTTTTTTTTTTGTCATATCTTAATTTTTTTATTATTTATTTATTTATTTTTAATGGACAATAGGATTAGATCACCAGTTTGTTACATTTGGAACTAACTATAGAAGTAAAAACAGGGATCTTTTGTCTTTTATCTTTGTGTGTGTGTGTGTGTGTGTGTGTGTGTGTGTGTGTGTGTGTGTGTGTGTGTGTGTGTGTGTGTGTGTGTGTGTGTGTGTGTGAGCATTTATTTCGCAATAGCTATGGCAGGAAAAAAAAATCAGGGATATTCAACCCTAAGTGCTATAGTGTCTTTTGTGCTCTGCCCGAAATGCAACAACGCCCCTATGGATTTTAATAAACTGCACTGCAGCCAGTCGTACCAATGTAAACTGGAACAAGAGGAATTCACAGTATGATGTCTACACAATTTTGTTTCTTTTCATATTTTGTTTTCACACTCCTTAATATCTAAGCTTTATGTATATTCTTTTACTCAAAGTATTTGTGTTTGTTATTTTACTTTAGAATATTTTATATTCTGGATTATTGTTTCTTAGAGCAGTGTCTTATTATGTTCCATCGATTGAAAAAAAAATTATAATAAAAAATGTCAGGAAATAAATCCTACACAGGGTGTCTGTAAATGTATGTTACAAAAAAGTGGGTACAAATAAATTTAAAAATGAAAAAGAAAAAAAAAAAGAAACACTGTTATAAAGGTGGGATCCAGTCAGTCCATTCCATGCTGGCTGAATCTCAAATAACTACAGTATATCTGTTCACTATGTAAGGTGTTGGCGGTACGGGGGTGTAGTGGTTTGCGCTGTTGCCTCGCACCTCCAGGGTCCGGGTTTGATTGGGTTCGTGTGCATGGAGTTTGCATGGTGGGTTTCCACCGAGTACTTCGGTTTCCTCCAACAGTCCAAAGACTTGCAGATTAGGCTAATTTGCATTCCTAAACTGCTCATAGTGTGTGAATGTTGACCAGAGGTTCTACCACAGTTGTAAAAAATAGGAATAAATACAATGGTCACCATTGGTCTGAATGGTCCCTAGTTGAGGTTCCTAGGTGGATGGATGGATGGACATGGGGTGTTGTAATGTGAAAATGCATTACATACTGTACTGTAGTAATTCCATAGGGTTTGGTTTTTGTTGTTGTTACAGTTGTGGAAATCAGAATGCACCACTATCAACGTTTTCCACCGTTCTCCATTAATTTAAATATTTGAAATGATAAAACATGAAATGAATCGTTCTGAACAGTGTCGCTCATTCATACGTGTGTTTGTGTGTACCTTCAGTTCAGAGGCTCGTTGGTTGTTTTCGTAGGTGAGCTGCTCCAAGCTGAGCGAATTCTGTTCATTCTCGTGCTGGAGTTTAGTGTTGCGCACTTGCAGCTGCTCCAGCTCCTTAGAGACTCTCTCGCTTAGAATCTGTCACACACACACACACACACACACACACACACACACACACACACACACACACACACACACACACACACACACACACACAACAAATTAAATACAGGGCTCAGTGGGACAGGCCGAGTGTGTAGGTTAGTGTAAGAATGTGTCAGGGTTTCTGGGAACATGTTCATGTCTATGTGGAAGGCCGGTTTGTAAGCATTTGCGAGTGTGTAATTGGTGTACAAGTAATTGTGTGTGTGTGTGTGGGGGGGGGTGTATGTTGGTGGTTTGCATTTAACCCTTTGTGAGAACCGAAATGATCTAAGAGCTACGTTCACATTAAGTGACTGTTTTATCGTCCTCCATAGGAAAACCCCAAGCATAGGGGGTGCGAGCCAAGACGTATCGATGTGCACATGCATGCCGTTTCCAAACCATTCAAATCCGATAAAAGTCATGAAATGCAAATCCAATCAGAATGGAACAATGTGGCTTGTAATGGTAACGTAGCCTAATTGGCCTCATAATGATAAAATAGTGTTAGATGTCTTCGCATTCACCGCATCCATCGACCCCATTAATAGCCAGCACATTATTTTTCCTATTCATTGAATCAAGGCTTTACCTTTTGCTCATGAAGCTGCTGCTCTATCCTCTGCTGTTCCTCACTGCCACGCTGGCATTGTGCGTTTAAACTTTTCATTTCCAACTGCTGGGCTTCAACATCTGCCCGAACCTGCTTCAGCTCCTTCTCCAGCTTCTCCTTCTGGCGGGTCTCCCTCGCGCACTCATTCTGACGGACCTGGATGTCCTGCTGCAGCTGAAAGAAAGTGCGTTCATATCTCTTGGATAACTGTTTTTGGTTAAAATGACTTTTGAGTTATTCGATGCACAACGATATAAACGAGAACATGTTGAACTCCGTGAGTGGAATAACATTTGTATGACCAAACAATGCGCTGAACATTTGATTAAACGATCAACCAACTTTTAGCAACCTTTTAAACTTACCCTCGCCATTCTCTGGATTAGATTAGCTTGAAATGGTAAATTTCAATATTAAAAAAATGTCGGATTTTAAATATCTGTTACAAAAATGCATATGTTTGTGAGGGGAATTTATTTATTTATTTATTTATTTATTTTTAACCTTCACCTTTACACCAACCCAAGCAAACATTTTATATAATTAAACATATTGTTTATTTATGGCTTTATGACGTGTAAACAAATCCACAAACAGGATTTCTGGTTGAATAAAAAAGAGTTTCGAGAGTAAAAACTACCTATATGTAATCCCCTCCTAATGCACTTCCCAGTGTTTCATTATTGCTTGGACTGGCGGGTTCATGTCTGAAACGCTGGCCTCCCAGGAACTCCTATAATGGCCCAAGCATGTGGAAATGGCTTGGACTGAAGTCAAGGCTTTACAGGGGAACGTCTGCACTTTTTAACCCATTCACAAAAAGTGTCTTCCACTTATGACCAATCAGAATTGAGAATGTAACAATGGTGTTATAATGAATGAAACGAGGTCTGTCATGATGGCCTTTCCATTCCACTGCATTTTGCTCAAGGTGCTAATGATGTTAAACAAATGCTCACTTTGCAAGCGATAATGATTCCTACACAAGAAGGGAGAAGATCTCACACCATTGCCTTCACTTGAACTAATTATCAAAGTGGCTTTTTAATTAGAAACAATATAGAAACTACTATATAGATATATAGCTGCTACCTGGATAGTCCCAGGCATTTGAATAGAAACTGTGTAGCAGGATAGAAAGCTGATGAAATGATCAGAAGAGTGACACCAAAATGTAGGCATGTCACTGAAATTGAATCTGGAGTGTAAGATTCTGAGGTTAGATTTCGGTGCATACTTTTTTTTTTTCTTTTTTTTTTTTTTTTTGTTCTCATGCATGCGATCTCCATCCTCTCTGAAATGTAATATTGCTATCCTGTGACCATCCACGCCAAGCATCCAATCAATTCTCCCTCACTGTTGTGCTTGGTAAACAAAACAGAAAGTACTTTCTGCTCCCCCACCAGCCTACCAACAAGGGAGTCATATCTCATCATAATGCCAAGGCCAAGTGTTTCCTTTGTTAGCTTTTCAGTCTCAGTTTAGCCAGAAAAATGATGTGTGGCGAATAAAATCTCCTTTTCAGGACTGATGTTTCGGATTTAAACGATTACTGAACCATGCAAACATTTCCGTTATTGATTTGCCAACTAAATAAGGGTGCTATAGATGAAACACTAAATACTGCTGAACGGAGAAATAAGTCTTCCTGGCCATAAAGCGTGGTAAAATTCTATGGAAATCCAATGAGCTCCAATGCTATTGAAGTGAAACTGTTGAATATTATCCAGAAGAACAAAAAAAAAATCTCATTGAAATTAAAACCTAAATCAAAACCAAAGTCACATTAGGGCTTTCTATCTGCATTAGACAAAAGCCTTTGTGTAATTGTAAACATAAGTAGCATTACGGTCACTGTAACTGAATCACATATCAGAGTCTTGCATGAATATTTTTTGCTTCCAAGGCACAGAGGTCACTCAATCTGAGCGTGTGCATGGTTTATAGCGTTTGTATTCTATTCAGAAGATGGCTCCGTTTTGTAAAGGAACATTTTGTGCACAATGCGTGCACTGTATACTGTATGCAAATGTCCTTGTACAGTACTATGCAAACGTCTTGAGGTGCCCCTCGTTTTTTCATATAAAATTTTATTATGTTTATTAAATATAAACGTAAAAAAAAATGGGAACAAATGTTTTACTCTGCTGAAAATTGTAAATTAAAGAAACGATTTAAAAATTGCTTGTTTATGTAACAACTTCAGCATCAACCTCATTTCCCCTCTCGTCTGTTCTAACCACATTCAGCATTCAGCGTCACCAGGGGGCTGGAGAACTATTCCTCAAGACTACATTAAAAATACAAAAAAAGATGGCTCTTTGGGAGCATCATATGAAGAAATGATGGGGTGACTCAAGACTTTTGCACAGAATCCTATCCACCAGCTACTACTGTACAATAATACCAGCACAATATACAGTATAATATCACGCAGATACTGTACAAGTTAGTTTCACTTTCAACCATTTTTAAATCTTTAAAGGGCTGCTATGGAAAAAAAAACTGCATTCTTACAAGTGGAGATGTCCCATACAGTACATTAGAAAGGTCACTCTTTACAGCCTTTAGGCAGGAAAGCACATCAGAACACACAACACATCAAAGTTTAAGGTATACAGTACAGTACCGATCAAAGTCTGGATACGAGTTTGGATCTACATTCTGGAACAATACTAGAGATTTCAAAACTATGAAATAACACATATGGGATTAGGTAATTATGTAACAACAATAACGGTCAGTTGTTATTACTGTTCTGGCACAGTATTGTGTCAAGTGCATTTGCAAAACCCATCAAGGACCATGATGAAACCTTCATCAAGCATCTCATGAAGACCTTCCCAGGGAAGCAAGACCAGAACTTACGTCTGCTCATTTAGAGTTACCGGCCTCAGAGATCACCAATTAACAAGCCGCACCTCAGATTAGAGCCGTTATGAAGGACTTACGGAGCATACATAGCATATAGATCTCAATATCAACTGTTTGAAGGAGATTATTGCATATTTTGGATGCATTCAGGATTGTTTTTCAGTGTAGAATGAGAAATACAAATCCGGACATGGAATTAGAAGATGTGTCCAAACTTTTGATGGGTAGTGTACAGTATGTACTGTACTACAGCAGCAGGAGGACAAACATCCAGACATTTTCAAAAGTCAAAAAGACTTCCATTTCTTCCTGGTTTGATACTAAATCCTGGACATACTTTCTTGTAAAATGTTGCTGATAGTCTTTGTTGTTTGATTTACACTTTTTTTCTTTTTTTTTTGCACTATTATGTATGTATTCAGCAATTACAATGAAGAAACCAGGAAAGTGAGGTCTTGGTCTTGGCACACTGATGGCTTGTATTCATTTAAGGGGTTTAAATACCTGTAAGATGGTTTCCTGGGCCTTCATGTTCGCCTCCTCTGCCTCATTCTGCCTGGTCGTGGCCTTTTCGAAATTGTCTCGGAGAGTCACCAGCTCTGAGAGCAGCTCGTCTCTCTCAACCGTCAACTGCTCCTTGATTTTCAATAGATCGCCCACGCTGCAAAACAAAAGCCCATTCAGAGCACTTAGCCATGGCTTTTTAGCACAGCCGAAGCATCAATTAGCACTTGGACGACATGCTGCACTGGGTTCTAAGAATCATGCGTACAAGCTACTTACATGAGCATGACTAAAGTCCATTTAACAGCTGGTTTCATACTGATTTGTACTGTGTGTAGTCTTCCTGCGGTTCTAATCATTACGATCAGAAAGTTTTATGAATTAAACAGTTCAGTGCAAAAGTTTGCTTAAAGGTTGGCAAACCTGATTTTACAACTTGCTGTGTATTATATAGCTGTTCGTCATGGTTTTATTTTAGTTGCCACATCTTTTAATTTATATAGTAGAGAAACCAATAGGGAGGTGAGAATAGTGAATGAAAGTAAGTGAAAGTCTTCAGGGTGTTCGGCCCCCTAGTGGTTTTGATGTGTATTGTTTGCCATAGACACGTTGTACTATAGCTATGGCGGATTATTCCAGAATAAGTGAGTCAGCAGAAAAATTAATGGCATGAAGTCACGATATTGAAAAGATAATAAACACGCTGCCAAGTGTGTACATGGCCCATGACCAGCAGCTCTTTCTGAAACTTTGTATAATGTAACCGGAGATCAATTTTAAAATTATATAAAAAGCAGTTCACAACATTGAATGGACGTCTGAATATGTTAAATGATATTGATTGATACTTTTGGTCCCCAGGAAAACTAATTTATACATAATGAATTTTTACATATCTAATTATGTAATTCACATAAATGTACTAATTCTTGCTGATATTAGTATGTACTTATGTATATTGTGTATATATTATGTATATTAGTATATCACATATATGTACACATATGTGTATATACACAAGTATATACAGTATATACATAGTATATACATTCTGTATTTTAGAACATGTATCTCTTAGTTGGTTTATTTAAAACAAAACAAAATAATAAATTTTACGTTTGGACTAACTGTAACCATTTTTACACCACACACTCACCTCTGCGCTTCAGCTGTGGATAAAACAGCTCCTTGCTCAACAAGTGCAGTAAGACTGTCGATTTCCTGTTCTAGAGTTTTAATCGTTTCTTTAGCCCTCTTCTCCTTTTCATGGGCCGCATCCAGCATTTCCCAAGCCTTATCGATTTCCTACAAAAACAGAAATTAAGTTTACATTAAATCTTGTAAATAATAAGCAAGCATTTTTTCCTATATATATATTTTTTTTTTCTGCAAGTGAGATTCCCCCAAAGATAAACATTTCTGACATTCTGTTGTATTAATTAAAGACAAGAATCACCTGTATGATCAAATCATTTCCCTTTCCATTCAGAAGGAAAGAAGGATGCATTTGGTTTAAAGAAAATAGCACTGGTGTGGTCATTATATTTAATTTGCTTTCATGCTCTGTCTTTGGGCCCTGTAAAGTGCATTTTGAATTGCTTGTTAGTTTAGTACATTAGGTTTCAGGTGTCCTCTAAATGCCATTTTTTTGTATTGGTTCCTTTAGACTATAGTCAGAATTGTAATGCTATAAGTTTAAGTACCGCAGCACACCAATAGGGGCACATGTGTGCATGCAGACATAATGATTATGATGATTATTATTATATATTTATATATTATTATTATTATTATTATTATTATTATTATTATTATTATTATATTGCATAACCTACATCTTACTGATGATTAGATTTTCCAATGTTAAAAATATATATATATTTATTCATTCTGGTTGTTGTACAGTATTTCTTGTTGTGCTGTCCTTTTTGTCTTCATAATAAGCTCTCATGTGTGCAAAGCTGTGATATTAGTATTAGTAAGAAAAAAAATCTACTTTTTTTTTTTTTACCTTTATTTATTTACCTTTCATTCTATTCTCCTATTCGCATTGGTGGTGCAAGCAAGGTCTAATGTAATAAAGTTAAACCTATGCCTTTTATTACATTTTAACTGCATATGGTAAATTCTGTATTTTCTCTGTGCTTACACAGTAATAAAGTACTGGCTTATCTTTTTTTTTTTTTTTTTAGATGTTTGAGCATCTATTTAAACTCATGAGTTCTAGTTCACCCTGTGGAGGAGACACTGATGTCAAATAGCATTGTACAAACTTCTAGGGAAACCTGGCAGCGTTATGTAAAGCATTATACTCACCTACATTTTTTTTCTGGGTTTACCAAACCATGTTAGATGGGAGAGTTTGTATATTTAGAAAGTGCTATGAACTTACTGAAGTTATTTTAAATAAATCACCAATTTAATTAGAGTACATGATAGTTCTAACTGGCACTGTGTTTTAATGATGTGTCTTTTTAGTTTACACAAAAAAAGACATATATTCTATCTTAATATCCGATCCTGTCCATTTATCCTTAGCCTGGAGCCTATCAAAGGGAACTCAGGCAAAAGGCAAAGTAAATCCTAGATCGCTCATAAACAAATCCAATTTGGAGACCCCAATCAGACTATACTGCATGTGTTTGGAACGGTGGGATGAAACTGAAGGACCCGGCGGAAACCCATTAAGCATTGGAAAAATCCACATACACAGACCAAACCTGGAGGTTTAAATCCGCTGTGCCGTCTGACCCAGATCATTTACTCCCTCACTCATCGTCTATACTGCTTTATCCTCTATTCAGGGTCGCAAAGGGTCAGGAGCCAATCCATCGCGGGACACACACATGCAGAATTTTGGAACGCCAATTAGCTTAACATACATGACCATTGGAGGAAACCAGTGTACCCGGAAGAAACCCACCAAGCACAAGGAGAACATGCAAACTCCATGCACACAGAGGCAGGAATCGAACCCAGACCCTGGAGGTGCGACGCACTAAGCCACCGTGCCGCCATGGACAAGATCATAATCTCTCTAAATAGGCACTTGTTGAACAAAATAACATATTTTCACTGAATATGAAAGTCACATCAACAATGAATAAATCAGGCAAAGTTTAAATCTAATCATGGATTTGTTTATTTGCTCTTTTTAAATAAAAATTCCCATTATTTCTCTTTCATTAAAATTGTAATCTCTTAACCACAATCTTTTTCCGCCAGTGATAACAAGCAGGATTTTTATACCTAAATTATTATTATTTCTTTTACTCTTACTATACCTTTTTTAGTGACATAATGGTGGATTGGTCTTCGTGTGATAGCTTCAGGGCCGCTTCCACTTTGACGGAATTGGCGCTTATCTCTGCTTTCAGCTCTCGGCATTTTGTCATCAGCCTCTTCTCGTTCTCGTGTGACTTTTTCAGGGATGTGTGGAGCTTTTCATATTCCGCAGTAAATTTCTCAAGACTCTTGTCTCCTACCAGTTCATTCAAGACATCCTGGAACTCCTTCTCCAGTGCGTCAAAGGAGCTCTCTTCCACTGGCGGCTTCTCGGCTTTCTCCTACAACATGAGCACATGAAATGAATTTAGAGGTACTTCTAGATTTCTCTGTAAGCATGGACACAGTTAAAATCCAGAAAGGTTTACGTTGATTTGCTTATTTTATGTTTGGCGTAGAACTGAGTTTGATAAATTGGAGATTGACAATAAGGTTAGGGAGAATGGCTTTTGAATGTGCAATTTATTAGATTATTAGATTTATGAATTTGTGTAAAGCTCTGCAGCATGATAAATACACTATAACCCATATAACCATGAGTATGGACATATGCTAATTCAATAATAATAATGATTAAATCATGTGAACATCAGGGAGCAATCCACAATGAAGGATGGAATTATTTAATCTGTTCATACTGAAAATTTTAAAACATTAGTTGAATTAGTGAATTTGAAAAATAATAAAGCTTCAAAGATTGTGTGCATTATAAGTTATCATGAATATTGGCAAAAATTTGTTTGTTATCTATCCAATGCTGTCGTATCTAAGCTCTATAGAATTTTCAGAATCTGTTACTGTTTCCTTCATTTTAACCATGTCAGCCAGGTTTTTTCCTGAAATATTATAATGAATAATGACCCCTTAAGGAAATGTTCAGAAATATTTCTGAAAAATTTGTACATTACAAAACATTCATTTTCAATGCCTTCGTTTTAGGTGGGTTGTCATGTTATACAAATTGCTTTAACGAAATAAACAGTTTACGCATAAATTAAACATTCAACCATTAAAATGATTATAAATTTATAGTGATTATTAGAGGTAAAACAAATGACTGAATTCATCTTTACAGATGTAAAAAAAAATGCTTTTGTTGTTGTTGCACTTAAAAAATGAATTATATAAATGTATAATATAATGGTAATATAATTATAATTATATTTATAATTATAAATAACATAATGTATTATATAAATGAATTAATATAATGTTTCTCAAGGAAATGTCTTAATGTGTGCTCAGTGTTACTCAGGTGACATTATTTGAATATAACAATGATATAAATACATTTGTAAACTGTTATTGAAAATGTATTTATTGCTGATATTAATAGGTATGGTACATAGATAGATAGATAGATAGATAGATAGATAGATAGATAGATAGATAGATAGATAGATAGATAGATAGATAGATAGATAGATTGATCGATTGTTCGATCCAATAGTGGGCTGTAACATAATGTGAATACTCACAAACACAGTGTTCACAGAGAGAGAGAGAAAGAAAAAAGTTTGGACACACCTTTTAATTAAGTTTTATTATTGCGGTTATTTTAAGACACAGCTGTTCTGGAATAGCTCTTACAGGAACAGTATTGTCAAGTGTATTTGCAAAACCCATCATGTACAGATGAGTGATAATCATGTTTGATAATACCCCACATCCTATTCCAATTTTTTTTTTTTCGTTTTTCTTTTTTTCGTTTTGTGTTGTGTGTGTTGTCATATCTGAATGTTTCTGTCACTAAAACAAATTCCTTGTACTGTATGTGCAAATATACTTGGCAATAAAGCTCTTTCTGATTCTGATAAAGTACAGTATGTGCATAGTATATAATTCCACATGTGTTAATTCATAGTTTTGATGCCTTCAGTGTGAATCTACAATTTTCATAGTCATGAAAATAAAGAAAACTCTTTGAATGAGAAGGTGTGTCCAAACTTTTGGTCTGTACTGTATAATTATTATTATTAATAATAACATATTTATACTAATTTTTCTTTTCCTTAAGTGTATACATATGTATACATTTTTTTGCCTGATATATACTGAAATTTACTGTGAAATATAATTCACTGTACCAGCCCTCAGTCTCAAGCTCAATAACGACTCAGACAACCAGGACAGTATGAGTTGGAGTGTTTCAGTAATGCGCTCCTGCTTCGAAAAGCACAGAGGATGGGAGACAGTATTGTGAGAATCCCTTCTAGATTAGGTCACCCATGAAGCTGGGAACGAAAAAGCTTAAAGATTGCAAAGTTGCTATCAAGGCAACAGATGATTGCACATTTGCACATTACACTTTCATGCATATTTGCACACTCCCCCGGACATTTCAATTCAAATTCTATTTTAATTTCCACAACCAAAGTTTTCTATATTTTTTATATTTGTACAGCCAAGTTTATATATATATTATAACTTTTGCTTTCAAAAATATAGCTATAGAAGATAAGAACAATATCTTCTATAGCTATATTTTTATAGCAAAAGTTTTTCTATATTTTATTTTATTACATAATTTATTTCTTATTAACAATTTTATTATTGTATTTGTACGTGACAATTTTATTATTTTTTTGAAGAAAAAAAAATATATATAGTATTAAAATATTTAGATTAAGTTTTTCTTCTTTCCTGAAGTGTTGATATACATTTATATACATTTAGAAAATATATACTGAATTTTACTGGGAAATGTAATTCACTGTACCTTCAATTTCAATCAATTTCACATCAGTTTATCTGACTGTATTTTAGCTAACCTATATACAGATCATTTAATGCTGAATTTAAAAACTTTTTAATGAGTTTTTTTATTATTTTTGTAATAAGTTACACCTCGAAGCAAACCCTGAATTCTTCCATTTCTTCTCTCTGATCAATCCAAGATACATACACATGAATCTCTAACAGTTAGGACTTTAGTGTGAGTGTGTGTGAGAGTGGATCAGTAGGAGTGTGTGTGAGCTTCTCTACAAGTTTTCTTCTCTTACCTCCATTGTGCACGTGTTCAGCGTCTGTCCCGAAGCTTAGATCCGTCTCTCACGTGCGGGCTTTAGCATTTTATATTATATTTAACTACACGGCTCTAAAACATAAAGTAAAGCTGTCCGTCTTTTTCCCTTGCGTTGTTTGTGAAACGCGTCTCCTGTTGCCATGCAACTGCGTGAAAACACCGCCCCGTTCTGCAGCGTTCAGTCCGGAATCGTGCCCTAATCCCTATCCCCTACACACTACAGTCCCTTATACCCTGCAGTCCCTTATACACTCTTCTGCAAACACTCTCTCGTGTGATTTTAATAATAATTTAACAATAATGCAAAGTGTATTATTATTATTATTATTATTATTATTATTATTATTATTATTATTATTATTATTATTATTATTATTATCAGCAGAGTGAGAACACTTGGTAACAGCTATCTGTCTACTTCTGACCTGCACACATCATTACTTCCTCTCCTCAACACCAAAACCTGCTCCATAAAGCATTAAAAAAAAAACAATGATAAAAACTCAGGTCCCATTAGTTGTGTTATTTTGTTTTTTTGTTGTTGATCTTTACACTAGGTGGCAGCTTTACACAAATCATTGGTCAAATGAACACCAGCCCTCCACCAGTCTCAAGCTCAATAATGACTCAGACAACCAGGACAGTGTGAGTTGGCCTGTTTCTGTAATGCATTCCTGCTTCGAAATGCACAGAGGATGGAAGACAAAGCAAGAAGCAAGTGCTTATTACAGTATTGCGAGAATCTCATCAAAATTAGGTCACTCATGAAGCTGGTGAAAATGTTATCAAGGCAACAGATGAAAAAAAAAAAAAACAAGCTTCAAATATTAAATGGATATGATTTACAGTTCGAAAAGAGTGTCCTACCATGGTGGTAAAATGGGAATAAATATAATGGTAATCACCATCGGTCTTTACGCTCCCTAGTTGGTTTCTAGATGGTGGATGGATGATTTACAGTGTATGGCAATATTAGTGACTAAATTATTAGTACTGCAATACATTTACTACATTCATATTGTAGTTTTACAGCAAGATAATAACATTGTAAGGTAAAAAGTGCAAAAATACAGTAAATGTTTACTTTAAAAAAGTACACAGTAAAGTTAAAAATTCAGTTTGAAAAATTACAATGGTAACATCAAATACAGAGTTTTATTTTTAAAAAAATTATACACTTCAGGAGAAAAAAAAAGAATAAAAAAAATGTTTGACTTGGGCTATATTGCCACTGGCTATGGACGCTTACTGTCAAATTGAACAACAGGACCAGTGATTATCTGTCTTGTTTCAGTTCAGATTGTGAGTAGCCTCAGATTGTTTTTCTGGGCTGACAAACATGGAGCCTGATCTTGTCCTTTTTCTGCTCATCATGGTTGTAAAGAGTGGTTATCTGAGGTACTATACTATACTATAGTACTATGCTGTACTATAGTTCTTGCTGTCAACTCAAAAGATTTTTTTAAATATTATCCTCTGGTCTCTCTGGCAACAAGTTGTTTCTGCCCACAGAACTGTCACTCACTAGATAATAAGCTACGATAAAAAAAAGTAATAAATAGATAATAATAATAATAATAATTTACAAAACTAAAAAAACAGTATTGATCCCAAGGGAAAATTAGTGTATTCTAGCAGCATACATAAAAGACAAGTCACAAAATATTGTTGCAAAATAAAAAATAATATAAAGCTTAAATAAGATAAAATATTGTTCCAAAGTTCCAAATTGCCAGTAGTGTGGGAATGAGTGTGGGCGTGAGTGTATGTGTGTGCCCTGTGATGGATTGGCACTCTGTCCAGGGGTACCCCGCCTCGTGCCCTAAGGCTCCTGGGATAGGCTCCACCACCCCCCCTCCCGCCCCCGCCACCCTGAATACAGGATAAAACGGTCTAGACGATGACTGAGTGAGAGTAAGTTTAGAGCACACACCTTGTAGGATTATAGTGGAACTGCAACATTTTCCCAATCTTAAATGCAAACATATATAAATAACATAGTATAATATATTAGTATTATATAGTATATATAATAAATACATAAATTAAAAAATAATTTTCAAGTCAACAGGATGATACATGAATTGACACACAAAAGAGTAACAATGCATATGAATCGATCTCTAATAGTTATGCACACTATTTTATTCACAGGTTAAATGATTATCCACAGTTGAAACAGTAATAGATTTATTTATTTAATGTTTCTTTTTTGTTTTTGTTCACATGATTGCAATCTTTCGAGAATGTTGTATGTGAGATCAAGAGTTTCTGAAATACTCAAACCACCCTATCTGACACCAACAAACATTTCACAAAGTCACATAGAACACACTTCTCCCCATTCACTTGTTTGATGCGAACATCACTTAAAGCTTTTGACCTGCACCTGCTTCCACGTGATTGGCTGATTAGATACCTGTCTATGTATCTATGTCTATGCTATTAAAGTGGTGGTGCGTGTTCTCTTCTGAAGTTAGTTTATGACAGTTGAAGATCAATAACAATGTGCTTGGTTGCTGGAAAGTTCAGTCACACTCACATCGTACAGTATATACCGCTTTAACCTACTGTATATGCGGGGTTGCATGTCTCTGGACTACAGGCACACAGATCTGAGGCAGGACTCGAACCCTTAACCCTGGAGGTGTGAGACGACTAACCACTAAGCCAAACTAAGAATTAATAATAAAAATATAAAAGTTTTTAAAAAATGTTATACAGTATTAAATACCAGTAACATCAATGTGCACATTTAGATAATAACCTGAATATTTTATTTATTATAAAAATTCTGAACAAACAAACAACCTATATATATATATATATATATATATATATATATATATATTTTTTTTTTTTTTTAAGACACTAAAACCTCTGGACACTTTACTCTATTCTGGTTCATATGCAAGACTATTTGTAAATGATCTTGACTAACATATAATCATCATATCTTATTATAGTACAGTAATTCTCTAGTGTGTATAGAGAGAAAGACTCTCCTATAGTGGGTTTTTCCTGACATGTGTCCAGTTCCATTTAGACTCTAGACAGCTTGGAAACGAGCAGACAGCATCATCAGATCGGGAGGAAAATCTCGCGAAACAGCCTTTTTTTTTTTCTTCTTCCTCTTCTTCTTCTTTTTTTTCCCACTTCTCATGACAGAGCTCTCGTGAGTTCAGTGCGTGCTCGGCTGTGGAGTACAGTGC